>OZ026828.1:3640356-3674824 GCA_964023185.1 Macaria liturata | reverse complement strand
AGCTGGTTGCACAAAGAGAGAGGTTCGTTAGCGTCCCGAGGGCGAGGTCGCCGTCGCGTCGATTTATCTCCGCGCGGAGACTCGTCTCTATGACACCATCCTTTAAACTTTATACCTGCATTCGATTACATTTTTAGTACCGCACGGTAATGTCTAGTAACAAATGGAATCTCGCGATCTCCAGCCGTTTCTCCGGAGCACGAGTATTATTTATAAGGGCTTCCAAGGAGAAATATATGCCTCGGCGTGATGTATTACTGGTGTAATATGTGCGTCGTTAGGTTCGTGATTTACGTTCAATACGGCGCAACCCCGCCGAGGCGCATCTTCGCGGAGAAACCGAGCGCGCTCTTCGCAGCGCTCGCAGCGCATCGCTGTGCAAAAATACGAGCGAATACATCGAGTGAAAGGCAAAGCGGTAATGTATGGTGTTCAGAAAAAAGTGTTTTGAAAGGCGCGCGGCGCGGAGTCGTGTCGGTCGGGTGCGCATGGGCAAGTTATCGGAGCGAATACAAAGGGGCAGATAGCGCGGGGAGCATAACCGTCACTCGACCGTTACTATTCCCCTAACTCGCTAGAAAAATACTAGACGCCATCTTGATAATAACTTCCATTCCAGAATGCAAATGCAGCCGGCTCGAGCTATATCGGAGGAGGAAGCCAGGCGGCGCCACAAGTACAACAAATAAAGGAGATTACGCTGCGTTGCTGCATACATTACGCGGCGCAGCGCAAAGCCCCTAAACTAGCTCACAAATCCCGAGATCCTCGCAAATCCGCTTAGCTCTGCACTCGACGAATTGGCAAACTCTGCGTTACGACCGTTCTTTATCCGAAGCAGGAAATTGAAAAGAGCATAATCCGGCTTTCACGTACACTTTCGCGTATAAAATAAACGTTTAAAAGCTAAGACAATCGCTTCTCATGACCTCTCATGTGTTTCGATGAATCAAGAATAAACTTTTATGGGCTCCATAAAGGATTTAATAAAGACTAGTAGTTGCGCTCGTCGGTTCTGCAGATACATCAAAGACGTCGAGTGCTGCTCGCTCCACTTCAGTACACTCGAACTTATCAGACCCTCGAAAGGTAGAACGGTAGTAAAAATTACACTCCAAAAGCAATTTGGGCCGTGAGTGGCACGAGAGCCGCGGGTGGATGCTTTACGTTGTTCCTGCGGGGCTATTAATTATTATCAATGAACATTGAACAGTATCGATTGGTAATGTAGCGGCGCAGTGCGTCCAAGGCCCCGCCGAGGCCAGGGCAGGGCCCCGCGCGTGGCCTGGCCGCCACCACCTGGGCTGTGGACACCAGCAGGCCAGCAGCGCGTGGGATCCGCAACTCGCCAGAAGGTAATATTCGTGAGAACTCCCTCCACGTCGACAATTAGCTCGAATTAAGCGGCGGTAAAGGATCCACTCGCGCTGTTTACCCCGTCATTACGCCGCTGCCTGGCGTCGGATAATACCTTCCAGACATGCGAAATAAGTTTTCGGGATCGTTAAGCTTTCCCAGAAGGCGAGATACCGTTTCGGCAGATGTGAGCCGTTCCGTGACACGGTCAAGTACAGAGTTTATTTCGATTGGCTCTCGTTTAAAGGTGTTTTTGACCCGGTTCGCCGCATCTGTGCGTCGAGTATGCGCGCGCGCAAGCGGCCACGTTTTCATTACGTAGCTCGCCTACTTTTACTCGGTGTTTTCGTGGAGACGTTAGATCAGAAATTCTTGTAAAGTTTATATAACTTTCACACGTTTGACTATCCTGTGTGTTTGTTTACTTTTTCCAGAAAATTGTGATTTCTCGGTGCGGAGCGGAGGCTGCGGCGCTGCGGTGGGTGCGAGCGAGAGGGCGGCATGCGTTCTCCGTCTCTTTCTGTCTGTTTTTTGCGGCGGCAGAGTGTGGGAACCTGCCGGCAGGTGGGGCTGAGCCGAGATTGTGCGAGACATCCGCCCGACAATGCATCTC
Organism: Macaria liturata; assembly: GCA_964023185.1. Taxonomy (NCBI): domain Eukaryota; kingdom Metazoa; phylum Arthropoda; class Insecta; order Lepidoptera; family Geometridae; genus Macaria; species Macaria liturata. Next base: position 3,672,855 of record OZ026828.1, on the reverse strand, counting down.
TGCCGCTTTGTTTTCAATGCGAGCGATGTGCTTAACATACGTCACGACTCCACCGGCCGAGGAAAAACTCGCCATTAGAAAAAGGTAGCAGGATGTTGGCTCCACATGTAACTTTCTAATTTATGATCGACAGCTCCATCGAGATGCTCGTGTTTTAGAAATCTAGAAACAAAGAAAGCGCTGAATTGCCTACGGGATCTTCATTATCCAAGCTGATAATAAAGATCTTTTTCCACGAGCGTTGATATCTTTTTGCATCAAATATACCTACATTTTTAGTGATTTGTAAGAGCTCTCTCCTTGAAGTTTATTTCCTCGTTCCAAATGTCCCAACATTTAGTAAACGACAAATCTTCTTACGAGTTACGGCTGAGTTATGACTGAACTGATCGTCAGTCATAAATACGAACCTTGTAGTCAAGAAGCTCATGTTTCATCGACAAGGACACACGTAAACCCAGTTGGTTTTGACGATGATCGATTAGAAAGCTAACTGAAGACATGTAGTACTGACTTACAGTCGGTCACATACAATATATTGTATGAAACCAAATTTATAGCCAAATTTTGTGGTTAATGACCAGGTTTTTATACTCAAGTAATGTGTTTGCGTGAAAAACGTTTTATGCGGCTTTTTATGCATAATGGCCGTATTGACCGCAACTCGACAGATGCTAAGCGATGATGAGATTTAAAATAAAACACGTCTAAGAGTCCAAATTATGATTTAATTCTCAATTTGAATACTGAAGATATATATATATATATAGGCTGATTGCAAGTTTCAACTGATTTAAGTAAAATGTAATACGAAAAATGTGTATGGAAAGTAGTAAAATGTCACGTATTCCATACGAGCGTTGTTTGCTTTGTTTACCATTGACTATACGTGTCTAATGCAAATAGGCTGACCGGTCTGTCGGTCGCACGGCCTACGTCAAATTAATGGCTCTGTCAAAGACTAACAGAAATATGTATGCACTTGCTTATTAGTTAACTATCTTGTTACATTGATGTTATAATTTTGAAAGCAGTTTAGTTTCTGTCTTTTTGTTACAGTTCCAATTTTGGCTTTGGTTTTTATGCTAAAAATATATAATTAACAAGTCAACCGGTAACTGTTTTTTGGAATTTAATTTACGAAATAGAAATAGAATAGTAATGACCAGTGATTTTATGTCTGATCAAACGATTGCAAAAACTGTCTCGCCGATCTAGAATAGTCCATTTTAAAAGCTACGAATAAATTAGACATGCAAAACGAAAACTGTATCAGAATGTATTTTTATAATGATTTAGAAACTGAGTCTGTTGATTTACGACTGAAGTATAGATTTGTAAGCTCCATTTAATATTTGGCAGAGTCCGGACTTGATAAGATAAATGGAGGACAAATCCTACTGGATATTATGATAATATTAAAACTATGCTATAAAATTGGTTAATTTCAGTTATCAGCATATACTTGTGATATTGATATACATAAAATTTACATAATATATACAATAGTTTTATAAAAATACGTTCACTGACTAGTTTTATAGAAATACGTTCACTGACAATTTAAAAATTAGTTCTATTATTGTTATTATCAGCTTGTATCTGATTGCTGAGTATAGGCCTCCTCTCAAGCAATCAGCTCAAGATATTTAAGCTAGAAACTTAGTTAAATAAGGTCTCCAGTTAACAAAAGTAGGTATCCAGAGGTTAAACTATTATTAACTACTTCGTGATCATAATCAGATAAGTTCTCATAGTAAACTTTTTATGAGTTTTTTGACACTTAATTACCATACATATTATTGTATGCAATTACATTTAATGAAATATTTTTGAATGGGCACTTAAACTTTTGAACTGTGAAACTTAATTTCGTATTCTATTGTGAATTGTTAATGAGAGCTAATAACAAACGTTACGATTTTTTTATGTTTGGATTTGAGTCATAATATTCTTAGTTGGAAAATGTAAAGCTGAAATTAATGATGTGGCCAGAAAAACCATAATATTGTCGGAATATTTAAGCAGCAGATAATAAGTTAACAAAGGAACTTGAATTGTTATTAGCAATTTACAAGAATACCAAACAATGGTCTGAACTGAAAAAAGCTGCAAATATTTCGTAGACTAATTAACGGACGATTTATGATTGTGAAGCTGCTTTACGATAATTAGGTATATTCCCAAGATAGTTCAACGCAAAAAAGAAATATTATTCAACACGAAAATATGTACGTAAAATTTATAACATAAGACCTTCATAAAAAGGCGTATGCGTTTAATTTTTATCTTACATTAGTGTTAGAATATGATGCGAGTAAAGTCAACAGGTTTCCTTATAGAGAATAAGTTTACGAGGCATATTTTATATGGAACACCTTTGAGGTACAAAAACACTGACTAAAAACGACCGTATCGTTTATACGCAAAAAGAACTGCAACCTACGCACCACGCGCTTTTATATCATGGGCTTTTGTGACAGGTTGTAGACTCTTTTCGGTCACAGAATTCGTCACTTAGCCAAAAGAACACTACAACATTAGAAATAATTGTAGAAGTTTCAATATTTTATCAAAAAATTACCCAAAAAGTACTACGCCCAGTTAAATTTGCCCGTTAGTCCGGTTAGAGACGAGATAAAAAAACCCGGGGTGTGTCACTAAATCCCAATTATGCGATTACGTGAGTATTAGAAGAGGCCACGCAAATTATGACCGTAGAGGATGTTCTAAAAATTGCTATCGCTTTAATGAGGATGAATGAATTGTGTGCTCCATATCTCATTTTGAATTTAGGACGGCCATTTTTACACAACAAGTATCAAGTTAGCGCATATTTGTGAGTGTTTGTTGAAATGGGTCTTCTTTTTTTTATACAGCAACGAAGAGATGGATCAACACGATTTTTGTATGGTATACTAGAATAAGATAACAATAATTAACTTTGTCTTGAAGCAACGCGGACGAAGCTTTGATCAATTTTACTATCTTTTAATATACAAATTTCATGTTTCCGGTACATATAGTAACATTTTTCTGTCACGCTCTATTTTGCTGATATTATTGAGATATTTGACCAAGTTTATTGCGCCATAAAACTGCGGATTTGGTGTTTGAAATGCCGCAAATGTTTTAGTAACGCTACCGTGGCGGTTTTAGATAGTTGCTAAAAAATTAATAGCTAGTTGACACGTAAATTGCAGGTGCTTTGAAGAAATTGTGTAAGTAACCTTGATAGGGAAAGTAGGTAAACTTAAACAGGCCTATTCTGAAGGAAGGAAGAGAGAAAGAAGACTCTTCAAATTTGATCTGAGACAATGGCATTGACTGTTTTCTGTCGTAAAAATAACTCTGGGACTTGAGTCCGTGGTAGGATCTGGGTGCAAAGATATATCTAACTTTCCCAATGAATAAATTCTGAGGGGAGTCAAGTAACCTCAGTAATTACGATTACGACTCAAGAAGGAGGTTATAGTTTAATTTTACTATACAATATATAGGTAAACTACTTACGTTTAGAACAATAATCGCCCGTCCAGCCCGGCTTGCAAACGATCTCCCCAGTGGAAGAACAGGTGTAATGTCCAAAGGCATCGTCCCTGGGCCTGCAGAGCACTTCGCAGCCGCTGCCGTAGTAATGCGGGGCGCAGGTCACTCGGTAGGACAGGCGGAGGTGAGGGCCGCCGTTGGAGCCCCACCGCTGGTCCTCTTCCACCCAGGGGCCTCCCACGTCAGCTATGCTCTGCTTCGTCATGCGGGCTATTAATGAATCTGGAATTTAGAGAAATGAACAATAAATAACTATTTTAGGTTATTTTTGACTACCCTCATTTAGCAAATGGTTTAGTTAAGAGAGGAGTTCTACGTTAGGTTTTGGATGAAATGAGAGTGGCTTTTTGAATTTATATTTGAAGAGGGAAATTGAGTAAATTTGTCAGGATAAAGACATTAAAAGGATTAAAGAAATAAATTAAGTAGCTTAGGGATTATAATTTCAGATACATATTTACAAAAATTACAGTCAAATCAGTAGTTAAGCATTTTATCATAATCACAATTTAGTTAATTGTATCTAAGTAAAGTTAACAGATGTCACATTCCAACAGACAACCGAAAATCAGAGCTCGACATTCACTTAAAGTTAAAACGAGTAAATAATTCAACAATTGAATCCCACGGAGCGATGCGGGCTCCACACAACCCTTTCCCACGATGATAAAACAAATCCCACTATCTACCTTAATTAAACAATATTTTAAGAATCGAAAGCTCTCATTAAGACTTGCGCCATTATAAAATTAAGGCGTTTTTATAAACTCGGCGCCATCTTGAATGCTTTTTAATAGTATTGCATGCAGTGGTTATATAAGTCTTGTAAGTATTTTATAAAAATAAAATATCTTAATCACTCGTACGTTCACTTTAATTGTGATTTAAGCTTATGAGCTTAAAGCTTTTTCGCTAAGCTAGAAAAAATCGTGTGAAAACCACGCTTTGCTAATTGAGAGAAGTCTTGTTGCTAATTGGTTAAAACTAATTCTTAACAAATTAAATACGTGATTAATCTCGCTGTAAAATTTCCACTTAATTCCAAAGAAACATAATTCCCAATCTGATTACTAAACCATTCTAATTTAGGCAAAGCATCGTTAATCGACTATTTATTTAGCATTTAAAATCGATTAAAATTAGTCCCAACATTTTATTTATCTGATGGCATGCCGACGTATACCCTAAGAAATCTCAGCAACCAGTTTGACTGAACCTAGCTAGAATAATATAATACAGAAAGGTATTCTGTAATGTGCGTACGAGAAGTACTTACAAGTATTGTATAGGTACTAAATCCTATATTTATTTCCACATCTGTTTTTATTTCTTGTTACGCGCAACATCGGTACATTCCTTAGTCCGTAATCTTGACAACGGTTTACCAGACGAAACAAAATTAAAAGGTAGAATAAATGTGGCTAATTTTGTATCATGCCATTGTCGCTTTTGGTTAGTTAGTAACGTTAAACGGGTGACGTTTTTAGAAGCGTTTACTTAGAAACAGAATTGACAAAGTCTTCATTATTACTTTGAAAGTGTATGAATTTGCTAATTATATCTAATGAAATCGTATTATTAGTGAGCTAGCAAGCACAAGTCACATAAATATTGATTATGCATAAACGTACTAACATTGATAAAATATATATTCTTGAGTGTTAAATACAATGACAAAAGATATTTCATAAAAATCTTTTCTAGAAAAATTCACAGCATGCGGGTAAAATTACGAGGCTCGGCATAAAATTATGTGATTGCGGAGCCTAATCTACGTGTCAGAATAAATTGAACTGCTCAGGAAAATAGATAAACTAGTTTTTAGAATTTAACTAGAAGTTAGTTAGAACGACGATGTTCAAGGTTTAATGGCTTTAATTGCTCTAGCGTTATAAAAAGGATCTCACGATTATTTTTTTCTATGTTTGGTAACACACTTCGTGTTTTTGCCAATGTCATAGATGTTCTAATATTGAATCGTGTCAGAATATTTATTGAGATGAGGTACCATTTTATTATGGACTGTCGAGTAATCGGAATGTTATCTACGATCGGTGATCACGAATGGGATTTATTGTTGAGGTCGGAATCCGTCTCGATTAAGGAAATCGAATTACGCCGAGGCGATTTGTCGAGCGATGCTCTTTGAGTTCTGATGACGTTAATTAGAATTTTTCTATTCTTGTTCTGACTAACTATTATTGTTCAAGCAAGCCTCCATTGACCTTTTGGGAGGAGAAAGATTTGTAATCCAGATTTTTTATTGTTATTTGGGTCAACGATTATGCTCCATTTCATCTATCTGATTCATGGTCCATTTGTACTGCTACCTAGATATCAGATAGTTATCGAAAATAGAACATCACTAGCAGCATCTTGTTATAGTTGTACCTGGTATTCGAATACGGTAAACGATAACGATCAACTGAAATCGAAATAAGCAGACAAAATATCGCAACACTACAAAACAAAAGCGCATCTCAACTTTCGAAATTCAAATTCCGCACCAAAATAGGACGTAATCGCATCCAACTCACACGATATTAAAATCGAATAGGTTGATTTAAATCGATAGTTGGAATTGTTCAGTAAAGCACAGCATGTTTTCGTTAGGCTGTATCCACACATTCTATCTTCCAGATTTATTGATCTGATACCATCTTTGGCCTACGCCGAACCGGTAACTGTGTGTATTGGGCTTTATTTCGATGCTCTCTTGGTATTTAGTATTCTAAACCTATGAACACACAGGCGATCGTAATGCCAACATTGCGATGGTAAACTGAATAAATACGTAGTACAATTTACATCTTCCTATTACAGATTTGTACGTAATAAGACTTATTAAGACATATCAATCCACTACTTTTTTGTATCTTAAAGAAAATCAAAAACACAATGTAGCAATCATATTTCAAACAGATTTGACACATTTCTAGACGTCCCACGTCACCATAAATCAGCTAACAATTTCCCAACAAAATTAAACTTCTAATATCTTCTCAAGATTCCTGCAGATAATTACAACTAGTTAAAATCATAGTTCCGAAGAGTTTTATCGCTGTAGGAACGAGGAGGTGTGGGAAAGCCAGTGGAGTAATTTAACTCTAAAGTTATTGCGATGTACCTTGACTTACTCCATCCTTAGCTTCTATAGGGTTGCCACTCATTGCTACGGAAACCATACTCGTATCGTAAAAATATACGATATGACAGCAGTAAATTATTAGCTATGCACTCTTTTCATTATTTTCCTACCACTGACATTATTTTTCAAGAATATCAACAACTTTTGAGGGGTTGGCTCGCTTCGTGTTTATTAAAACTTATGAAAGCTCAGCTTCGTTTTGAAAGCACTTACGATGTTTAGCTTGGTCGAAACTTTTCAAAAATAAACTTGCATAAAATATCGGCGACGACACTCTTTTAGAAAAGTTGTTTCTATAGAAAGAACGCCGATACCGTTGTATAAGTTATATTTTTTACAAGGCCAGCCTTTCCGTAAGCAGCTTAATGTAAGGAAAAGGCTAGAAAAGCAATTGGACGGAAAATTGCCGCGTGTTGTCTATTAACTTCGAAACTCGAAAGAAACAATCAAATAAATTACAGCCATCATCCCAAACCGACTGTAACGATATTAAATGAGGGTGTACCTCTATCGCATCTATTAATGTAATACCAATTCACAAATAAATAACACATTTAAAGAAGGACGAGGCAGCAGGATTTACTGCCCGATAACCTGTATTATATAGAACCGTGCCACAGTAACATTCAAGAGGAAAGAGGACCAAAGAGGTCGAAATGAAACCTGATTTGACTGCGCGAGGGTTCTAGAGAGGTGGTATAGTAAGAAGCTGGATGTACGTGCTTCGCCGCATCGCCGGATAGCATATAATTACGGCCGCAGAGGTCAATACAAATAAGAGAATAAAGAACGATAAACAAAAACAAAAGAAAGGCGAAATAACCGATAATTTGAGGCGCACTATCGGCCGATTGGATGGAGCGAGCGATTTTGGGAAACGGGACGAACATGCGATGAACGACGCGCCGGATGCAGCCCGGTTTAGCTCATTATACTACTACTGCGACCGGTAAACAACATCCACGGACTTGCATACGAAACACTAACACAATGTAAAGACACAAAGGAAACAAAACGACAGATAAAAATGCGCTCTGACGGTACAAGAGATGAAGACGGGCATAAATAAAGAGTACAGTACTTTCTCAATCTTGTTCAATTTACAAGTTCTCAAATCACAAGAAGTAACCGAACGTGATACGTGCGAGGCGCTAGTTAAAACGGTTTCCGCGTAGACGCTAGAATGAACGCATCGAGAACTGGATCTTGCATTAGTTTTGAACGAAATCGAAACTGTAACGCGAAACTGTGACAGTGTTCTGCAGATGGGCCCGCATCATTAAGAAGAAACGAAGTAGACACCTGCCTGTCCGGTCGCCGTGTGGGAACCTCCGGCGCGCCTCTTCAATGGACCGGTCAGAACCACAAACCGCTCCTTTTGTTTACAAAACTGTCCACTTCTATCGAGTATTTCAATTCGAATGCGCCTGCGCCTCTAGCGATTGATAAACAACTCGAGAACTCTTCAACATGAAAAGGCCCTAAGAAGTCTAACACAACATTTGAAAGTGCTATTGGTGCTATGAAGAATTTTTCTCGATTGCGCAACTCGTCTTTAATTTCCAGACGGGTGACGTGGACTTAACCTTTGAGAAAGCCAATTAACATGGCTTCTTATTAGACTGGGAACAAGACCGTCTCAATGACTCGGCTAATAGCTAGTAATGCACGGGATAACCAGATAAGAAGCCGTCACAACATAACTGTATCGATAATCGCTTCTCGCAGTAGCCGCCCGAAACGCCTGAGGCCTTGAGACCAGACGTGTAATTCGTTATGATTCTTTATCGATATGTTTCACACGGTTTTCAGGTCTAGCCGGTAAATGGGCCAATAATCGTAAAGGATCCTGCGGTAAACAAAGGACCGAGCAGGACCCAACAGGAGTGCGTCCACTTATTACTGAGACATGTGCTTAGCATCTGTCGACGTCGCTTCCTGAGTCTCGGTCGCCTGTTACATCATAAATCGAGCCTTCCGGGCCATCTTCCGAGATTTTTTCATCCACGACGAAAGACGAAGTGTAAACTTACGAGTTCAGTAAAAAACTTCCCTCGGAGGTGTATTTTTTAGCATCCAGCGAGTAAACAATCCCCGGCCCGTTAGAGCCCAGGTGCTCGGCCGCGCCTCGGGCGCTCAACAAAAGATTTCGGTGAAGGAACAAGCGACAACATCGCATTCGTCGGCCCATTGTGTACGGGTATTTGTTTAGCGAAGGAATCGCTTTATCCGTCCAGCGACAATCGTCAATGCGACGCGTGTTTGTCTATGATATATTACATTCTTCTTTAGTCGTGTGTCCCATTCTTCAAGACAAGACAGTGTTCGGGTGTCGAGGCGATTAGTTCTGATTCCGCGCAACGGTCGTTTTCCTTCGCAGCTGCTCACGAACTCGAGATTAAAAGCCGAATATGATTTAATAAGCATTAACCGGGGAGTAGATAGTGAGTGAACACAAACGGCGCTCGTAACCTGTTATTATGGTTGATTAGATTTCCGTTGGTAACATTTCTCGGTAGTACTGGGCGCCGCCCCTCGCTCCCGCGCCGTATTAAAAATATACCCGTCCTCTCTATCCACTCCGGACGCTAATGATTTTCGGTAAACCGGCCCGTAGACACACCTCGGCCATATCTTCACATCTCCTAAGTAAATCACTGGGTTTTTTGTTGTTATTCGGTCAGGAGTTGTAATTATGTCGGTCAGAGTGCAGCAGGATGAGAATCTAATTAAGAAATGGGCGGCGATGGAATTTTGCATTATTGTGATTCGGAAAACAGTCTGGCGCATGGCGCGATGAATGTGGTTTCGAAATGCGTCGATGAGCTTTGTTTTTTTTTCGTGGCGTCTAAGGAGGCACGTATCGATGCACGAGTCGAATTATCACGATGATGTATTTATGAGGCGGGCGGTTACAATTCATTCGGAATCGTTTTTTCGGTCACGCCACGTCGCATGTACGGAATAAACTGTCGATTCTTTATTGGGCATGAGTTTTCGTGATATCGTCGAGTCGGATAGAGCCCAATCGATTGTTATATGATAATAATCTGGCATTATGTCGGGCCACATGGCTCCCGTGGAGCTCACAGCGCGGGAGCAGGCGAGCAGAGCCATCAGTTATGTGCGGAGCGACGCCTAGGTGCCGGTCAACGGCCATCAGAATACATTAGAACATTTCTACAAAATTTTCGTCCTACAGAAGGCTGAGTTTATTAGAATAGCGCTCACATTGGCAAGAGAGTCACGCGCCGCGAGGCGTGCCGCGCAACCCAATCGCACTCGCCATGGGAACATTTTTGTCTTCCACGATATGATAATATGAGCATTCAAATATACATACTGTCCGTTAAATGCACGATAAACACCCAGAATTACAGTGAAACCTGAATGTGAGCGAGTCGTGGCGACGTGACGTGAATATTACAAGCGTTTCAACGTCCGCGGTGACATTTTAACATAATTTTATTGTAATTGTATTAGAAGTAGAGCAGTTCTTACCGTCTGATCTCGACGTGTCGTTGGTGTCATGCCACGCTTCCACTATTAGCGAGAAGGTACCCTGGAACACAGAAATACAAACATCAGATACATTCAACAACATGCAGCGCAATGAATCAGAGTAAAGATGGGAGAATTTATAAAAGGAGCTAAAAGTCTACATCATCAAAACGCTACACCGCATACAAAAGTTAAGAGCAGTAATAAAATAAGTTCCAGTCTTCTGATAAACCGGCATGAAAAAGACGAGATATTTTAAGCACAGCAGCTCACTTGGAAGGGTTAAATGGTACATTCCTCAAGGGTAACCTACATAAAGCCGAAGCCAGCCGAACCTCGATCGAGACGCGCCGTAAAATCACGAAGTAATGAGCCCATTTATCAGACGCCACAAAATGGCAAAGGCCATGTTTCCATAAAAAACACCATGTTTTTTACAACTAAAGCTCACTAGCTACACGCAGTACATTTTAAAAAGCTTTTTAGCTAGGACGTTAGTGAGATTTTAGAGGAAGATTTGAAACTTTTTAGTGGCGACCTTTAGTTTTAAACGGCATTTCAATTCCAAATATTTCTTTTACGACAATGTTAACTGGCCAGCATTAAACATGATAGACAGGTGAACCGGCAGATGGCGCGAATTGTTTCGAGATCTAAAAATAAGCAGCGAGACGTGGAAGGAACGCTTAACGAGTCCAATATAGGATCATGTAATACGCGCCATAAAAAATAGGGAACGCGAGTATCTGATATGGAGGTATTGACATTTGTTGTTTACGTAAGGCGAAACGGCAGTTCAAATTCGATTAGGAATGATAAGGGGCATACTTTAGGCGCCTGAATTTATCAATACGGATATTATGATTCAAGAAGATTCCTCGTTTATTCTTTCTTTGTCTTTCGAAGAAACCTGTATGAAAATGTGTGTGAAAGAACGCTAGTCGATCGATCCATGCTAGCGTTTACTGTACAAGATTCTTCCGATGCAAAAATGTGTATGCCTTATGAAATTTCTCCCATAAGAACCGGTTATGGTGTAAGGTGGTAAAGCGTGCAAGTCTTGGTGTTTGGTTTGGAGCCTTTCGTTTGTCGGTTCTCGATTAATTGCGCCAATGGACCGTTTGGGAACGAATTTTGTGCGAATAGGAAGTAAAAACGTTTCCTGTTTTTGAGTGCACCAGTTCCATAACGTGTCAATGGTGTATTTTTGGCGGTACCATTTTCGACTACTTAAGAGCTGATGGAAATCATAAAAGTTATTTACAATTCAGTAAAATATAAAAAAAACATAACATTTTACGAGTTTTCAAACCATACTCTAATACAGAACTTTTAAGTACGTTGTCATAGTTAAGATAGTTTTTATTATATCCTAAGGACAGACACATTCGAGTGGACACAAACATCATAATTACAATAAGCACATGCCGGCGCACGCGCAGCTGCCGGAAATCAAGGGTCACCTCTTAAGTAACTCCTCATTTGATCGCCTTAACGTTATGATTCACAATTTTCCCTGACAGATGTCGCTCAATTAATGAATGAAAACAATTTGCATTCGAGAACAATAGACTTATTTGCATAGACTGATACGTCTCTATATCGAACAATGATTATTGTCGGCGATGGAAATCAATACGAGAAATCTAAGGTTTCACAGCACTGTAGGAAAAACCGGAGCTTCTTGTGGTGTTGTAGCCAACAATTAAACTTTCGATACGTGGATTTGACGGGCGCCTCCTATACAAACTTGAATCAAGACTTGATTGAACGAAAAACAGTTAATTTTAACTATAAATAGTCATACTCATAACTGACGGACTCTAAAAACTTCAATACAAATAACATAGGTAATTTTGTTGTACAAAAAGATACCGTATCATTGAATTGGAAATATAATATTACACTATCACTTCTGGCATCTGTGAAAAAATATTTACAAGGCAAAAGCTTGCTATCATAAACGTGAGCTTTTTACGTACAGGTAGTTAAACGAAGTTTGAAGAACGATTAAACGAGTTTTGACGAATTTACGAGTCAAAGTCAAGCGGATATGTTATCAGGCCAAACCTGACGATTCGGCAATCAAATCTTATCTGTGTTTGAAAAGCAGTAAGTAGGTATAACAGAATGAACAGGGTAAGCTTGTCAGTTTGTTATGAATTAAAGCGATGCGAGCTTAGTGATTGTATAATATAGATATAGTTATGTGGATAGACCTTGGCTATGGCACAGAATATAGAATTATGGACAGAAGACATGTGTAATAGCTTTCAGGCTGTTTTAAATGGTTGCTTCATTTACACAGATGGTCATTGAAGTAGAATGCGACAAAATTCTAAAAGTTAGTAAAGATTTCAGAAAGTTTTTGACTATTAAATTCCTTACTAGTTTTCCTAGAATACTTATCCTACATTGGTACATTTTATGTCGTCCAAAAGTTGTTAGACGTTAGGTAATGCGACAAGAAAGGTTATGATTAGTGTAGACCCGATCAAATGCGGTCGTATCGATTTGTTAATCAAGTATGGAGAACGCTTTTCGGTCAGCTGTGCCGGTCCGTTCCCACGGCAGTGACTCTTAAGTCCAACTCGGTCCATAAAAAGCATTTATGTATGTGTGCAGTAGCCTCCATACAACCTCTGCGGTGTACACAGACGTGTCAACTCACACACACGCACAAAGCCCGCCCGTCGAGGAAGTGCTAAGAAATTGTGATTTTAAAGATATATCAACGACTATTGAATCAGTTTCTAGTGGAAAAAGTTGTCAGTACGACGCTGTGGGGATCGGATGGGGTTCAGACATGCTGAAAACGGTCTGGGAGACAGAGGATGTCATTTATAAGTACTGTATTTTCCTGGATATGCAATGTAATTAATTTTAGATATATGACAGAAATTAGCTTCGTAATCTGAATGGTTTAAGATTTATTCTAACATGAATTAAGCTGGTTTAAATCAGATTAATTAATTAATTATAGCGCAACTTGCAGTCCAATATAAGTTTCGAAAGACCGACAATAATAAAGCTAATTGCATCTCGAATTAAAACTATTTTTACAATCTCCAAGTTCTCAAGCTCAATAGCGTGAAAATCGTATTACGATTAAAGGAATGATTCAACGGAACGAAGGATCGTTTGATAATCGTTTTACGAGGGTCCCTAAAGCGGCTACTTCCATATCGGACTTGACGATATTTCGTTATTAATTAGAAACCCGAAAGGATAAGTACGTGGGAACGGGCCGGCGTGATTTTGTTACTTTTGTAGCCTCCAACATGTGTTTGGAATTTTAAGGGCAGAAACAAAAGACTGGGTTTAGTGGGTCCGTTTAAGACTCAGGTGTCCAGTTATGGCTCACCACGTGTTCAGTTAGACCCACTATTGTTGTTAATGACACTTCGTTAGAAATCGCAACAGATGTTCAATTGTTTGTTTACAAAGCCGATTAGTTGAAACTTTTATGAATAAACAAACACAGTTCGTTTGGAATAGAAAATGGCCAGTTTCTTACAACTCGGCCGAAGTAACTTCTAGTCTAAAATAAATAGGAAATGGAACAAGGTCAATCGATACTCGATACAATATCGAAAGTATTTATAAAGTAACACAGAAAAAGTCATTACCGTAGGGCGTTCGATGTTTCCACTCAAATATTCGAAACACAAACAGGCGAGTTGAACCTGCGTCGTGATTTCATATTTCACACTTAGACGGTGTAACTACGCCATATTACGGACAGGTTCTTTTTACCTTAAATCCTAACCTAAGAATAAATTTCAACTCAAAACAGACCCTACACAATTCAGATAGAGGTCATTTTCGCTAAACACGGAACGTCAAGCGAATCCAATCGTTTTATTCGAGCGACGTGTGGATTCGATTCCAAACTTACTATGCGATACGTCAAATTGAAAAGATATGCAAATATCTCGAACACAACTCGTTCTCGCGTGCATTTATTATTGCTTTTAATTAACTTGATATCCTTTTATCTGAGAATATTCTACGTTGATTGGTCGGTGCGATGACCCGGTGACTCATGCACGAAAAGCTCTATTCGGACGAATTAAACGTAATAATAAAATACCGTGCGAACAGGAGACTTCCTGCACAAATTGTTTCTCACAAAAAATGAGGTCAACATTTTATTGGCGACAGTAACAACGAGCGTGCATTCACTTAGAATGTTAAGCCGTTTCATGTTAAACTATGACGATGCACGTAACTTACTGGCTATTACGCCCGCGAGTGAAGTTTAACTCGCGAGTATGGGTGGAACTCGTTTGAGTGCACCTCCTTTCTCGGCGGGGTAATGCACAGAGGTTGGTATACATGGTATACAAGTACAGCACGACCATAGACAAAAGTGAGACGTTCTCAAAGCAATGCGACCTCGCGCTCCGTGTGACCTATGACGTTCGAAATTCGAATTGTTTAACGAGAGAAATCCTTTGTTTGCATTCAAAAATGGAATGTTTAATACAATGACGGCGACGACTATTTAGAAAATGTAAGCTTTTACGTGCGGTCAGAAAAAACGAGGTGCATTTGCATAAATTACGAAGATTTAATGTAAAGAGATCTGGAAGTATTCCAACTGGGTACAGATTTATGAGTTTATCTCGATTGTATATTAAAAAGAGTTTTGCGCAACAAAATGAGCGGACTGACAAGCCAATTATTAATATGAGAATTTATGTTTTAGAAGTAAAAATGCCAGATCTGAAGGCCAGAGTTGAAGAATTGCAATTATTTCGAGCGCTACCGAGGAAGAAGGCAATCAGCCCAATAACTTGCCTCGTATCAATTGCAGGTGCAGTTAGTTAAACAAGAAAATATAATGCTCGTTCACACGCCAATCATAAATAAAAACTATTTAATTGATGCTATAATAAAGTTCCAGTGTTGCCAGCTAAGCAAGAAAGTAAACACCGAGGTGGCCACACTCAAAAAGTAACTGAGTTTTATGAAAGGATTAATTACCGCAGCTCGCCATACCGGGAAACATTAAAAAGTTGAACAAGCAGTCGTAACTCAAACTAATGTCGAGATTAGTTTACAGGACGCACTCTAGAAGCATTAAAATTATTAAAACATACGAAACTTGGGTTTTTTGTGAGCTAACGACCTGTCCGCGTATGAGACACGGAATATCTCGGACATAAACAATTTATTGCCCTCAATTACAATCATGGCGAAAAAAGCCGTTCGAATGTGGAATTCGGGACTTTGAATCGGGGCCGAAGTGAAAAACGAAGCTGGCTACCTTTAATTTTCACATGGAATCAACGGCATCCGTCTCCGGTCGGCAATCGAGCGACGGACGAACGCAAGAATTCCAAAAATGAAAATGTCGCCCATAAACAACGGAGCGATTTGAATAAAGCATAAGAATTAAAAAATAAAGTCAAGTTAACAAATTTTAGAGGCAACCTACGATGGATGCGATAAGCCTGAGAAGGGTGAGCGTTGAAACCGAAACCGCACTAAAAATAAATAATCTCGAGATCAGCTCATCCGGAATTTAATCAAGAACGACTCCAGCCTCCTTACAGGTTTGGACTTGATTCTTATTTCAAATTAGATAATTGTTCTTTTTTGTATCCACCACGTTGGACTGGCGCGGCAAACTAGACAAGCCGTGACACCGATGAGTAATATTTACACGTCAAAAACAAGGCGTGTTTATATTCCGAACACGGCAATCAAATGGAAATAGAGTTTCACAAGCGCGTGAGATCACTAAAAACTAGCGAAAACGAAACGTTCTCAGAAGTTTGAAGTTTCTATCTCATCAAGATACGCAAGCTTTCTGACATGTTCCAAACATTCAGTCAGTCTGATTTGCATCGCGCAGGAGGTTCCCAGACTGTGATCGGTGTTTGACGTGTCTATAAATTCGTTGAGGCATGTACGTAGATAAGTACCGGCGCTTCTTCCATACTAAATAATGGCGATTTATTCGCAGTGATACGATGAGGGCTCGCAGTCAGTCGCCAGCACTCATAGTTCTGAGAAGCGCCGCGCGTGTGATGAATAAAACCAAGAACGCGAGGAATTCCATCATTCGCAGATTTGAGGGCTCGCCCTACCGTCGTGAGAACGGACATCGATAAAAACGGAACGCGCCTTGAAATCGATTCGATATCGGAACGCGACGACAACGCTATTCCTAATTTGAATTTTGATCGACACCACTCAATTAGGCATTTGTTTAATCCGAACTTTGTAGTAGAAAAATATCAAATGAGTTTTCGACTACCATTATAAATCGGGCTCTTTGAACAATTTTATTAGCAGCAGTAAACGTTAGAGAGTCGCAGTTAAAATGTCAGAATGTGACCGTAAACGAGCGTCCATTTGGAAATGGAGTGTTTTCTTAGCGCGGGCTCGGGCGCTGCGGAGACCGGCTTTATTGTCTGTTCACTGTGATGAGCTTATTCTCCGTCGGTAATTGTCTATGACTAATCATTATTGAAGACCGGCGTTCCAAGTTTGAAGGTTCGCTTGTTTATTTTAGCATTGGCCAGTAATTGCGATTACGTTTATTTAGGATCGTAGAAAACTGCACTAATTGATATGTTGCCGAATAGCTGTGCAGCGGCTGCGAACAATGCAACCGAACAATTAATTATACACGCTCCGATTGTTCAAATTTGAAACTTATGAAATTGAGTTACGGCTTACAAGATAATATTTCACTTTATAATTGAGCTGGCAAATTTAGCTGGCTCGTATGTTCTAGCATTTTTTATTTATATTTAAGTCGGAGAAAGACGGTGTTAAGATGCGAGACGCTGTCTTTATTATAGGAACGGATGCGGGGTAAGTATTTTAAGAGGCGGCCGGATCGACATAAAGGAAATTATTAAGAGCTCTTGAGAAAAAACTTGGGTAGATGGAAGTCGGCAGTAGTCTATAAGGTTTTACTGTAAGGTAAGTACCATACAGTATGTCTTATAGAATGTCTGTAATAAAAGCAAATGGCGGCGTGAATAAAACTACCCAACTTAGTTAAAAAGTGGAGATATTTTAACATATTTTTATCTCAGAAGTAAGTACTTACTAGTAAATAAGATACAGTTAATAGCAGAAGTCAAAATAAAGTAACTAGTTAGGTAAAAAAATACTGCAATGAACTAGCAATCGTGGAATAATTTTGGGCGTAACCGTACGAGTACTTAAAGCGATTACGATACGCAATTAATTTCGACTAGTTCTCGTATAATGCATTATTTCTTACACAATCGCGAATACCACTAGTTTTTGATTTAAACTGCTTTTGCAACAATTGTTATCATATCAGTCTAATACGTAATATTTCCGGCTTGGCTTAGAATCGAAGCGGGTTTTAACATAATGTTAATGATAAAACTTCGCTTTACTAGCGAGAGATTTTTAAATTAATTATTCATTAGGTTAATCCATATCTAAGGTCATTGAGTATTGTCATTTCTTGACAGAACAGTTAGGCACTTTCATATGAAGTTAGTTTTATGCAATTTGGTTTAACTTTATTCAGGTGTAGAAAGAAGGCTTATGTTAAGCTTTTATTATTGTTGAAGGTTAATTCTTTCAGCTTCTCTTCAATGTTTTAATTACTTTCGAACGCAGAGCCGCTATTTAGGCGCAAGAAATGTTTGAGTTCCCACACAACAATCGCATCGAACGGCATTTGACAACAACGCGCGTTACCATTACTATTGTTTTGAAATTGGAATCGGCGCTGACGTCACGCGGCGTTAGTTTCCGCGAATGACAGATGACAACTGACAGTTGTGTCGTTTGACATTTTCACGAATAAAATTATTTTGTTAACAAAATATATGGATAAGTATTACTTATAGAAGTTTACATGGTTACCCTCAATCTAAATAAAAAAAACCTAACGCAATAACGACCAATGATTAAACAATAATATAAGACTTATGTATTTCTATTTCAAAATAAAATAAACCAAAAGCATGCAACAGCGAAGTATTTCAAAGGGAATGCACACGTCCATGTGTTAACGGAGATTCCATACTTTCATTAGAACGCCGGTTATTAGAGCGTGTAACTATTTTACGAAACATGCAAAATAAGTAACAATCTCTAGCATTAGTTACGCTTACCCGTCTCACTCTACTTTACAATGGCCGTTTCTTCATTTAACGACATAATATATGTACGAGCTTTAATATTCTAATGTCTGAAGTCTTTGGAATATTCATAAAGGCATGGTAATGACATTTCTATCCGAAATTGCAAGAATAAAATTATGGACAAGGACGCTATGTTAAATGTTTCATAAAGCTATCTTTAGTTTTGACAGGTTTTGACAAATGATTTCATAAAGACATGTCATTGGGAAGATGACATTTCTATTTCAAATCATAAAATAATAACTAAGTAAATACTCAAATATTTTAGTCCAAAATTGTCTTGTCTGTCACTTTGTCACGGTTTATCAATTTGGTAGCACCAATGAGTAGTTTTCAAAGTTTTTCTGTTACTTTTTACTCGATAGCGCGTAGCAAAAAGCAGGAAGTTAGATAAAGTGGGCTCCGATGCTTTTTTACGTTGTTATTCAATAAACAACACTATTCAAGTTACTTAAACTTTTTACTCCTTTTTCTATAAACCTTATTTATAAAACAGTGTTTTGTTTCTTTCCCACATCGACAGTTTTACAACCGAGTGAAAAAGACAAAAGGTTGATTCAGTTTGAAAAAGAGACGATAAATGTTTTACTATTTATAAATCCAATTGTGGATCTCCCTTCTGAATAGTTCTTGGTTCGTTGCTCACATAAACACTTAAAGGCGTAAAAAAAGTATAAAAGTACTGCTTTTGTGATTTAATTAGGCTTAATTAAGTTAGTGTTTCTATCCTCTCACGGCATAATGCTGGTTTATAATTTCACGTCCAGTGAAATGACTCTTTCCGGAGAAATCGTATTATAATGTAAACTGATATTATAATGTTTGCATTTTGTGCTTACTTTGCTTGTGTTGATATTATTGTAGCTAAGCTAGTGGTGAGTAACAGAAATTTTTCAGCATTCATTTTAAAAGACAATACATTTGTACACTTAATACTTTTTTTTACTTGCGGTAACGACTATTTACTTAGGTATAATAGCTAGAATAACGAAGAAAATAAATACCTACTTACATTTTTCTATACGATTCTTAGATAGCTTAAAAAAGTGCGAATGGTCATAACATGTTAGTTTTACTTGCTACATTATTTGCAATCCCAAAACCTGATTAGTTAGTTTGTAATCTTTTCGATGAGTCATGTACACGACAAGCACGATATACAGTTAGGCAAATTGACAGTAAAAAAATCGCATTCGTAATGAATTGATTTGATAAATTAAATTCGCCATAGGTAGTCTTAATTACAACTTCCTTTTGAACTTTTATTAATTAAACAAGGTGCTTCAACGGATGAGATATGTAGGTATGAAGTTTCTTAGACGTGCGTTGGCGCATTCTATTAGTTTTGCATCTGGCAATTCGCAAGTTATGAAATTACTTTATAATCTTTAAATTTATCGCCATTTGTTGTTATAGGACGTGATTAGAAAGACGGTTAATAGCAGTTTCTGTTTACTTAAATCGATAGAATGGAAATCGCCAGCGGATTAAGATGGCTACCTGTAAAATTGGCATTTTGTGGAGTAGAATAACAATAATTTAAAGTCGTCAAATTTGAGAGAAATGTGTGGACGACAGCTGTCATGGGTGACCGAAAAGTGGAATTCCATTTTAGGCGCTTCCGTGGGTCGGATGACACGTTAAATTGTAAGTCCCGGCTGTTTGTCTAGTACAAAGGCCCTTAGGGGCTTAGGGCGGCTTGACACTCTCGACACCAGAGTTGCTGACTCTCATTCGATAAGAAAAAGAAGAAGATGTCATATTAATTTTGTTAGATAAACGTATGGATGTGTAGTCTATTTCAAACTAGGATACTTAGATTTGAAAATGCATTTAAAAGACAAATCATTGATCAATTTATCACTTGTTGTTCTAACTTTATAAGTAAGACAAAGGCAAATGTACCTGCTAGGTACCTGTAAAGTAATATGGAGGTGAAGCATGTATTAATGTAGCGGGAATTTTAAGAAGCATAACATCCTAAGCAAACAATGGCCTCGATCACACGGATCTATGGTGATTCCACAAAAACTATAGTTCACGGCCAATACTTCATGCCATGAGGCCGCAAGGAAACACACTTTGACATTTACGCTTTAAAAGCAGGTGCTCTTGCATAAGCGCATTTTTTCGCGCGAAAACGACATAACGGTTCTACATGAATGGCACAACCCTAGCTATAACATAACATTAGGGCACGACGACCTTTACTGGGTCAACATTGTATATCATAATAACTCTAGACTTCTATAAAAAAAGTAGAAAAAAAACCCAATAGACTCTTTAACACGGAGTCAGAAGATGTGTCACTTCTAATTAAAAACAACTCGTGACAAATTTTAGACACACGATCAGATGTGTCAATCTCAGTGATCATTGGGTAACTATTGGTACCAATACTGTCGACAATAACAATTAAATAAAGAGGTAAATTTATATTATGAGTAAAGATGTAAAAGGACTAAAGCCTCGTTGATTTTCGACCGGATTGACGTGAGTGACATTGTTCAAGCAACGTGTCGGGACTGTCATAATCCGGTCTCAGTGACACCGCCTTTGTGACATCCGGAGCTAACGGACCGACAATATAAAACCGGCGATTTACAAAACACAAATTGTTTAAGAGTGAAATAAATGAAATCCTGACGACTGAATACAAATGGGCTTCATTCTGAGCTGGAGTGAGTCTTTCTTTCTACATGATAAATCGTTCCAGTACGTCGTTACTTCGCCGTAGGTTGTACGTACTTGTAATTTTACTTCGATGTTGTCAGTAATATTAATGCGCTCGTGACCTATTATCGCGGGTCATATCGCTAGTTCGGGATTTATTTCACGGGGATCAGATAAACTTCGGATGCAGTTGCGTTTTAAATTACGGCCAGCGTCTCGTTTCATAATATTGTGCCGCTGGCCGGATCGATGGCCAGAGAAAATAAAGTGCGGAATTTCAAAAAAGGAACGGGTTCTGAGTTCATTCAAGTTTTCGATACTTGACCCATATCGATTTCAACTTTCCGTTTTGGCGTTATTGATGCCATATCGTACCGTCAGTTCCTTTTATAAAAGTTTATTAAAACGTTCCGTAGAATAATTTCAAAAATCGAACGTCTTTAGTGCTGCCATTCACCTGCCGTGGCGAGTCACGGAGGCAGCGTGCGGAACGTCTATGTACCACATTACGTTGTCTTCGTACGATATGGCTCGTAAAGCAAGCGCGGCTATGACCTCATTGCAAGAAAAAAGGCTCCGTTTCTAGGGGAAGGGAAGAATATTTCAATGTTCAGCCAACTATAAACCGGGCGGTGAGCGAACGCGACGGAGCGTATGGAACATCCTGGCCCTATAGCCCGGATATATGGATTTTCGACATACGGGAGACTTCCACGGATGATCCACATATGGTGACGTGACAGATCCGATACAGAGCTCAACCTGTCATCGGCATTCGAGTGACGTGGGCACATCGCTTTCGCTCAATTGCTAGCATGTCAACACTGCTCTATGTGAATTTAAACAGGAAGCACCAATTTAACGCCAATTCATTCGGAATGATATTGGCCGGATGATATCCGGAAAAAGTTACGAAAAAAATGAGGATCGAAATTTGAAAAGCTGTTGCTATTTCCCGCCTACCTGTCAGTTTGGTAACCAAATGTCACGTTTTCTCCAGATGGTCCGGCTTGTGCAAGCTTAGGAGCGATTGTTTACTCAAACATTACGAGACGGTACGACATTTGAAGCGGGCCGCTAAATAAAATACAAATAGCACTCGAAACTAGTGTCTACAATATAGCTCCGTGTACACACAGTCCGGCGAAATAACCGTAACTATACACCAATTAGGAGTAAAAATCATCAGGTTACTTTAATAAGATTCCTTTAGTACGATGTGTCGACGCTGTCACTTGTTTTCATCGAATGACAGAAAAATGTGTAGAAAAAAGTAAATAATCAGGTACAATCACGAGACCTCCATGTTCCCTGACGAGGACTCGTTGGTTAAAATTTATGATATTTTCCGTTTGTTATATCTCAACCGCGCGAATTCGAACTATCAGAACTGTCAAATGTCAATGTCATCTCAGTCACACCGCCTGACGGAGCTGGATACCCTCATTAAGGCGTCTGTTCCTGCCAAAGAATGGGCCTGACTTTTAGGTTCAAACGAAACGACCTACAGATAAATAACAGGGCAATTACAATATCGAAGCACGACCCGTCCGTTTCTTTGAGCTTTAATCGTTTGGAAATGTACTCAGACTCCCGAGAGGCTGCTCTAACTACTTCTAATAATACACGAACGGTCATACTCATCTTCACAATTAATTAAAAATGAACCATTGAACACGGTTGTTCATCCCACGCGGTCCCTCGTTAAACTATCGAATGTTCTTATCGTCGAAGCTTCTGTCAAATTTGAATATAGAATCCCTTAATTTCTTTTTTACTATTATTTACGGAGATGCTCGTATTGGCCGCGCGGTCGCCGAGTGGATTATTGGAATTTGAATGTTGGTAACATTGACTGCGTTGATTTATTGATGTAGGGTTGCTACTTAATGTTTCTTTTACGATGTATTGATTTTATTGTTGTCTACAAGATTAATGAGGTGTTCATGTTGGTGGAATGTTGAAGTAAAAGTTGGATTAAGTTAAATCAAACGCGATGTACCAAGTCGATTGGATAAGGGGAATGTGAGAAAAATCTATTTACAAGTAGGGAAAATAAATGAGCCTTAATGTCATTATTTGAAAAAAGAAAAACCGTTGCTTATCATCAGTTAAGTTGTGGTCAAGCGTGAGTCAAAACAAAAAAATAATTCAATTGAAGTAAATAAAAAAACTTACCGGCCACGTAAAGTCGAACGGGAAAACGATGGGATTGCTGAATCCTTCAACATTGAGGTTAGGCACATCCAAAGAGTTTCCGCCCAACACAGGCGTAGTGATGTCGCCAAACGTGCACGGCGACGTCGTATCGATATTAGCTTGATAAATCTTGAGGCACACACGGAATTTAGTCCTGCACGGCGCTAAGCACGGCGCGTCACTATTTGAGGAATCACAGCACTGCCCACTATTTAACCTACCCAATGAGTTCGTAAAACTTTTTATCCTAAGCTCGAAGGAACCAGATGACAGCACCTGAAAAAGAAAAATTAAGTTAATATTTGAAAGAAAGACAGTAAACTTTGAGATAAACATTTGTAGGACAGAAGGACACCTGAAAAATCCCTAAGATATTTAACACATTTTTATTTATTTGCGCAGATAAATGTCCGCACACATATTAAGCCGATATATCAATATCAGTGACAGACAAACAGAGCTGCCCATATTTCGCCCCCGAGATGTAATCCCCGGAGTAAACTATTTGCACAACTGTCCGTCTATCGATCCCGACGAGACATTAACGGTTACCGGACAGAAACGTCACACCCTATAAAAGTATCATTATGACGAAATAAACATCTTTTTAAGGACTATTGCTATAGGTTAAATTGGTTGGAAAATGCCTTTTCTAAGGACTATAAAAAACTAAGCGACCATTGTTGCGTCGCTGGACGATAGCAACTGATAAAAGAAAAACAAAATACATGCCAAATAAATCCGTCAATTCAGAACATAACGAAATAACTATGTCTGTTCGCTGATTGGTTTATCGCCATGGTCGTGTCATGACTTGATGATGATTTGTCCGCTTAGGAAAATATGGACACTAGAATGGTTTGTTGAAATAATGGGAAGTTAGTTATGTGTTTCAAGTTATATTGTCTATGGCAGCCAGACTTTGTAGGTCGTTGAAAAATGGGGTTGGACGTAACGCGTTGAGCGGTGACACCCCTAACCTAAATACATTATTACTTCTTTTATTATTGGCCATACGCACACGTCTATATTGGCACTTTAACCAGTTGTAAATTGCAAATAGGTACATTGTGCAATGAATTGTTGAAGAAATTTACTTAGAAAATTAAGTTTCTTGAGATTTTGTTGTTGTTAAATAAAATTATTCTGTACTTTGAGTAAAATTTAAAACAGGTTTACATTAATTTTTTTGACAATAAATCAAATATTAAATTGGATTACCAGCACCATTGATAATCACAAAAACAAATTTCCTACGATCTGTCAACGTTAGATACGATTCGAAATTTCAAATATCGAACTGTCAAGTATTGACGCCCCCCGCTTTGTTTTAAACGATGCGATGTTGCCAGGCTACCGAACCGATACTACCAAAAAAACACGGTATTTCTAACTACGATGATAGATACTCTCGGAATGAATTCCGTTGTATGAATAATAATAAAACTAGTTTTTGTTGCCCTCCCGGGTGCAACCCTTATATTAATGAAAGAATGTGCAGTTGCTCGCTAGCAGGGCTCGTGGGGTCAACAAGTTTTAAGAGCAAATGCATTAGGGAGCTCAATTGTTTGTTACTACATACTTTATTGTAGGTACGTGCTCGGTAATTTTAGCGTCATACTTAATAACATCTTTTGTCCCTTTCTCACAATTACTTATAGGTTACAGGAGCGATAAAGACTGGTCAACTAATCGGACGGTTGGTTTGGTGTGTCCACCTCCTTATCGTCAAATAGCCCTTAATGTTTTTTGAAGAAATATAATTTGAGTCGCCGTTATAGGGCATCGGAAGGAAGTGGTGGGTATTAAGTTATGGCTGCCGTGTCTTGGCAAATCATTACCGGGACTATTATAATAGTTACTATGTTACCTCGGACTTCACTACGTCAAATAAAATAAAAAATACAACATTTCCTGTGCACTTTCGATACGAGTAATTGATTACTTATTTAGAGCCCTACCTGATATATTACATTCATAAAACTTTACTATGGCCGCTCATTAAACTCCGTCGTGGCATGAATATTAACTGGCCGATTTTAATAACTGAAATATAATTTCAACTTGTGAAATTATAACGAAGTGGAGATAAGTCAAAGCAAATGAAGACATTTTTGTTCAGCATTCCCACGTTTTATTTTTATAATCTCGAGATTTAGAGAAAGGGGAAACAATGAGCCATTCAAATTGAGTCTTATCTGGAAACACAGACAGTGTGTCTGACAAGATGTCAAACTTTTACCCCCGTTTAAACCAAACTGTGGTAAAAAATACACCAGATTTTTAAACTTCCTGCCGCAAAGGCCGGGCGCACCTATACCTTGGACGCAAAACTATCTTCCTCTCTTTCTACCCTCAAGCAAAAGACAAGAACAGAGTGAAGTCATTTCACAAGTCCACGTGGTTACGTCAGGTAGGAACGGAACCAAAAAAAATGGCCCAAAAAAGATTCACGCAGCACTCTAAACATCCCCTTTTTTGTCGGTGTATTGTTTAAAAAAAGAGTTATAGTAGCTCCGAGTTTGATGAATTGTGACTTACTGTTTTAGAGCATAATCAATCCGTTTTATATAAAAAGTTTCTAATTAATGACAGCTGTCACTTTCAATTAAGTAAACATGGCGGCTCTGTTGTCGACGCCAAAAGTTCAAGAACATAACGTAAATAGAGTTACTTGTCAATGGAAGAGCAAATTACGGTAAATGAAAAATAACACATTAAAACACGGGATGCGAGCATCGAGCTCGGCGCTTGGCCTGGGGCCGCCGCCACAAACTAACAATTAAATAATACTTAACGGACTACCGAATAACTAACTTTTATTATATCTCCGGGCGGATTTGACGCGACGACTGCCTGATTGATGTGTTTCAGAATGACTTTTAAAACACGATGAGTCGTAATCGCCCAACGTACAATTAATGAGGTGCCACCATTTTTGGACTTACTCAGTGAATCTTGCAGTTTATTCTTTCTCACGTATTTCCCCAATATTCGTAAAACTATAGGTTTTTTTACTTAGTTTTAAAGTCGGCGTGTTAAAATATCCTTAGTTTCCAATCACTACTTTAACAATTTACTGCTCAATAAGTCGGATATTTAAAGCAAGATAGTGCTCATCTTCGATGAATGTCAGTAATCAATAACAGGCCCGTTCAATTTATTTAACATACGACTTCACGTTTAATGCATCCGACGGTACAAGAGTCGTGAACATCAAAATTTGTTTTTTTCCTCTCTCGACCACGTTGAAAGGAAAGTAACACTGGCACTAACATTAATTGCGCCGGCGCAGCCATCAACAAAACCGTCCAAATTGATTTGAATACCTAATCGACGATCTCGCAATACCATTTCAGTTAATATATCGTGTAACATTAATATTTTTCTCTCTCAATCATCTACACGACCTGGACATAGTTTTACGAGAATTGCGTTGTCAAAATGATTTGTTGCATACATACGGATAAGGGCGTAATTATGGCCTTTAATCGTCTCCTATTAGATGGAGATAGCAGTAATAATGTGAACAGCATTGTATGTAAGTAAACCAGGAGTAAACACTTGTGCCGGCAGGTTGAGCGTATGTCTAAAAATAAAGCTAATAATGAAACACAGGGGAATGTTTTTCATCTCTCCCGTTATACACACTGCGAAATGTGTTAAAATAAACACCCAAACACGACTCACTTATTTAATCTGTGCCCAAACTGTGTCTTTTAATAGCGGCATCGCCTGCAATTCGCAACACATAAAACTGGAATCATAATGCATGATTTATTTTTTTCCATTTCAGTATTTTCGTTCAACGTTTCGTACACATGCCGTAAAGATGTTCGCTTATCAAAAATAGATCGCGCTTGTGTTCGAATTAAACATGAAAAAATTATTTGAGCCTGTCCTTTAGCAGCTGACGAATGAGCGCTGTTGCTAATTGGTTTTCTGACCTGACTTCACAGAACTTAGCTTGAATGTTAGTATTGTTGGGGGGCCTCGCTTCGCTCCGGGTGCCGGCATACAAAGGGCGTTCCGTTTCAGAGAATGTCTTTGGTGGCCAATAAAAGGCGACGTCTTAAAGCGTACCGATATTCGGGCGACAAAAGTTGCCATCTTCTTTGTGTGCGAGCAGCTGCAATGGCACAAAAGAAACATACATCTACGAGTGGAATTCGAAATTAACGGAGAATCATGAGCGCGCGGCGCGGTAATAGGCTCAGAGATTGCCTGGAACCTATATGGAAAGCGCATAATAAGGTATTTTGCGGTTATTTAAGCGTTGCACAAGCGAATTGAGTTTTCGTGCGTCGGTATGTTTGGTCGACCGCTATGATCTGACGAGTGTTCTCGACGTATCGTAAACCAGATCTTCTTGCATGAATTGTTATTCGGATTACTATACGTGTGAACCGCTCGCCCGAGATTCAATGCTGGACTTATTAAAATGCTTTCGAGATACCTTTTACTGTCGATCTACTTGATTTGGGAACGATTTATGGCGGAGTAAAGTGTAACCTGTTTGT
Source organism: Macaria liturata (assembly GCA_964023185.1). NCBI lineage: Eukaryota > Metazoa > Arthropoda > Insecta > Lepidoptera > Geometridae > Macaria > Macaria liturata. Next base: position 3,645,115 of record OZ026828.1, on the reverse strand, counting down.
TACAGATAAACTTAATAGGCGGAGTGAAGTAGGTAGACTTTATATTTTGAAGAATGTTGTTTTGAATATGTGAATAAATAAATATAATGTTTTCTTGTCTTGTGCCAATCCTAGAAATAAATAAGCAATCGCGATGCGTAATTTGGTTTGAGATAAACCCACATCTGTGAACGTAACTCAGCCTTAGCTAAGCTAATAGATTTCCAAGATGGTGGCCTAGAATTATTTTCATTTCGCCTGCAATCATACCTACGTTGCATCGTAATAGGCTTCAGCGTTATGGAACGGTATTCAACAAACTAAGCAACATTAGTCTCTCGGACAAATAATGATGAATTTGTGCGTCTTATCAGTGGTCACACCCACTCAGTCTGCCTAATTATATAATTCGCGTGTAAAACTGTGCATTCATATCTGTCAACTGATGGCCTTAACTTTCAACCCACATAAAGTTAGATATCAGACTCATCTCTAAGCTATGCCTTTGCTATTGTGCAACCTACACAGTGATGCCAGCACAACTGACACATTTACCCAATTTAGAATTTAATAATTTACACTGGCAGCACTAAACAATGGATCTTAAATTAGAAGGTTACTGGGTGGATTACACTGCATTCGATTATTCAAATTTCAAAATTAGAAAACGTTCGCGCCCTCTACAAGTCTTTGCTTGTAATCGTTTGCGTCTTTTTTATTTGCTTAACAAAAGACAATCAGGTTGAGCTAATTAGTAACAAGAAAGCCCGAACAATACTGTATAGATATAAATAATACATAAAACATAATTGACTTCCCCCTGCATCCAGTTTGGCAGCATTGCGTAATCTGATCAATGATCCTGGCGGCCATTTTGTTTTTTACAACACCAGGATTCAATTAAACGTCCGGTATTGGACGATAAGAAAAACTAAATCGACTTTAATGTGCCGTTTATGTTGGTAATGAGATAAATAAAGTAACAATAGTGGCATTAGTGTAGTGGCGCGGAGTAATGGATGTGTCATTTGTCAAAGATGTCATACATAGATGGGATTGAATTTACTGCCGATCAGAAACGGAATCAGAGTATTCGAAACATAAAGAAACTATTTTTTTTCTTTGATCCAAATTTCGAAATACTTATTTCGGTAGTTATGGAATGAACAAATGAACGTATATGAATGACGTGACGCAAAGAACGATTTAGCTACCTAATTCAACAGCACAATAAGACCAAAATTCAAAGCTTTTCACATAGTTAAGAAGTTAAAAACCGGACGATTATACTGATTTCGTAGTTTTCGTACTAGGCAACATAATTGAAGCGGTTCTCAGAGAACAAAAACCGTTTTGGACAATGAACGAAATTATAAAAGTTTAAAAACCCATGGTTAGGAGTTTCACATACCAAGTAGGTATTTAACTACTTATATGTACTTGGCGTATGTGGAGGTATTGTGGAAACTGTGGGACAGAGCAGCAGGTGTTTTGAATATTGCTATTTGTGTAGATTGTTGAGAAAATTTGGTGAAATTCAATGGTGGCATGACAACTGCGTTTTTATTGCCACAAGTTCTCATATTTCAACATAATTATTGTGACCATTTAAAAATTGCGTTATTTTTTTATTTAACCTACTTAATGGCTAAACTAGGTTGATTGTCTGAGCTTCAGGTTAAAGATTAAAGAGTTAGTCTTACTTAATGGTCGTTCATAAAAATGTAAAATACCTATATATAATGAAATTGTCAGCTATTACTGGACAGGATTTGCTCATTAACTTGACTTAGGCACATAAAACCGCCATTAACACACTTTTAAACTGAGCCTTAAGGTTTTTAACTTTAATCATCTTACTTCAATTAGGTAGTGTATGTGCGCACGAGTGGATTCTGAAAAAGCAGATGTTTGTATACTCGAGTCTTTTTTTAAAGAGTTGCCATTAAAAACATGTCGCACCTGCTCGAGTGTTTGACGGGAGGGTTGCCAGGCGACATAAATTGGTAATTGTAGGGTAAAATTTATTATCGTGCAGTTTGGCCAGTTTGACGATATGGCTTTCTATGATCGATTGGAAAATTGAGTTTGTACTGTATTATTTTGTGCATTGAACAGGCAATATTGGTCGATAATTTAAGCTTTCGCTGGCATGGAAGGAGCGCAATAAATCGAATGGCTCGATAGCAATAATTTTCAACATTAAGATCCGAATGATAAATGCATGTAGGAATGCCAGCCCTGTATGCGCAAGCGCAAGTGGCACACACGGACAGAAACACGCCTAATACCGAAATATATATCGATTATATCACAAATAACGCAATCATACACGCTCAAGTAACGTTCCATGCGAGCTATGACATGCTATGTCCTAGATATGCGACAGGTAGTCGCCGGCCGTAATCAAGAATCAGTTACCTACCTATAACTAGCTACAATGTTACCAATAAAAAATAAAAACTTAATGCCCATATACGGCGCAAATAAGGATACAATCATTTTTAATGGGCTTTATCCTCTCAGGGATGAACACGTTAAAAGAAACAAAAGGGCCTTCATCGAATTATTTATTTGAAATTGGAGATTATAATGTTGCGGTTTTCGGGCAGACGTGTTTCCGACGCCGCTTCCGATCGTGAAGACGGTCGAGCGCTCACGCGATTGTTTCGAATTTCGAACGGGGATTGGCAGCCGGGAGATAACTGGCTACTGGCAACACCGAGGATGCGCCGGGAAAATAAAAAAAATAAAAATAAAAAGGAGTATCCGGACATGAGAGTGCTGCGGATGTATCGAGTGCGAAAGAGTTGACCGATCGAACAATTACATCAATGCACGCTCCTCGTCACGTAGCCAGGACTCACGGCGACAAACCAGTTCTGCCACTGCACAAAATACCCTTTTTTTTAACGAGACTTCATTCATAATGTATTATAGCGCCTTGAAACGCACACACAAGCTATAAATAAATAGACACCCTACGCCGATGTGTGCTACGTACGGATAATTACCTAAACCTGACTTGTGCAAAAACGATAAAAAGTTCACAAAAATCATTCAACAAAGGATGTGACGTTTTAGCCGGTTTACAGTAAGCAGCAGCTTTTTGATGAAGCAGCCGTAGTTTGTTATACCTACCTATTATTATGTATGTTGTGTTGTATATCGACTTATACTGGTCACATGGTTTACAAAGAAATTAAATTATCTACCTACCTACCTTTATTATAACCTAGATACCTAGTGTAAGTTGCTGATTGAAATTCTATCCGACATTTAGTTAGGTAGGTATTTGCTTGTTTTTGTCATGAGTGGCTTATTCACTTCAAACTTATTGACAGATTAAAAACAATTCTTATTTTATTTATAACGGTAAATTCGCGACAGTTATGATTTACGAAACAAATGTGCTCCATTCAGTGCGCACACGCATTGGGGAATAATATCGAACCCTCGGCATAAATTGCCACCGCGAGTTGTAACTATGCGGGAGAACTACCCAACGCAACTATCGATTTTTTATCGAGTTGCCGGTTACCCGTACCTATCTAAGTACTTAGGTACTATTTGACATTTAGGTTACTTACCCGAGTTAAAGGAATGTTTGTGTATGTGTAATAATGACAGGAAATTGCACACCGATACCTAAGTACTTACGAGTACATTGGGAAAGTAGATATAGGTATTGAGTGAATCATACAGATCTCCTACTCGAGATGTTAGTGATGTTACCTACATAAATAAACATCTTGTGCGGCCGATCGAGACCCGACTCTCGGATTGATCGATTAATTCGTTTCCTTCCGATGTTAACGAGCCAAATAATTAACTTAATCCGCGTCGAGTGTAAACTTTACCACCAATAAAAATGTCGTGAGAACACGTAATCGTGAAAAGTTCACACGTCACCGTCTGGGAAACAGCCCTTAGATCGGGGAAATGTAACCTTGACCGGGGCCGGGGCGACGACCTGACTGACATTACACCTACTTATTGTTGTCATCTTTGTCACTTCATCTCGTGTTTGTTTACGCGAAGTTTACGACTAACCCCCGATTAGCGAAGGACAATAAACGAAGGGCCGCAGTGAACTAGACCGAACTACTAACCCTGCCCGAAATATCGCGCCTTGAGTCGTCTGCAAGAGTTATTCCTGTCGCGGCGGTGCATGCGGATCGTGGCGGATCCACCGCCGAGACAGCAGCGAAGCCTCGGAATGCATCTAATTTTAAAGCGGAGAGGCTCGCGACCCTGCTGACCCGGCGCGCCGGCCGTATTAAAACCTGAACTTTCTTCACAACTAGGTGCCTATGTTTGCTCGGCAAACGAATGCAACACACACAGGCGCGTGGAGGCGAGCGGCCGGTCACGATCCTCGCTCGCCGCTCCCGACTAGCTCTATCCAGGACGATCATAGCTCGTTCGTGGGAAAGCACTCGCAGCCGCGCGCCATGAGAACGAACCTAGCGTCGATTGGATTACGTGCGAAACGTAAACAAACGGGGATTCGCGGTTTTGGGTGTCGGTGTCGGCGGCGCTCGTACCTGGGGCAGAAACCCTAGCAGGGCGAGCAGCACCGCGGGGGCGCGGCATGCTGGCGCGACCGGCTGCCGGCGCCGGGGCACTCTACACCCGACGTCGTCAGCACTCGAACACAGATCCGCAGTAATCCATCACTCGCACGAGTATGCACTGAGCGTTTTCACTGCAAGTCACACGGCACAAGTATCGAGATGTCACTGGCTCATCGGCGGCGAACCGGTCGCGGGATCGAGCA
>OZ026828.1:3371827-3640156 GCA_964023185.1 Macaria liturata | reverse complement strand
GAAATAGGTATAGGTATGGTAAGTATTAACAATTACCTTTCTTTAAACATTTATTTTGGCTAGTCAATTTAAAGTAGTCTACAAAAATGATGGCACAGTACCTAGGTACATTCGCAATGCGTTTCCGCTCCAGAGCCCAAAGTTCGTGTAAAATGCAAATTTCCGCAAATCTGCCCAATTACGGACAGCTGCAAGCAGTGGCAAGAAATGTTACTTTATTTATACATTCATGAAGCCTGCGGGCGACGATTTGGAATTATAATATTATTTTTGGTAATCGACCGAATATTTGGCACGCACGTGTCGGGGGGTTTAAAAAAATTCGGTAGCATTTTGAAATAGGAACAACTAATTTGGGGGTAGCGTGTTACAATAGCGTGTAGGTTCTAAGTTCAATATAAGTTATTCAACTTTCGCTTTTTTATATATTAATTCAATATTTTTAGCTAATTATAATAAAAGCTTCCTCTCTTACTCGTTAAGTGTTGATGGTATTTTATGATAATTTAATTGAAAGGAAACTGCGAATCTGATACTAAATCCTAGCTAATAAAGGAAGTCAAGAAAATATATTATATGTATACTTATATTTTATATTCATTCCCGTTTCTCACATATCACTTTGAACTATACTATAGCTATAATTTTAAATCTACGACCTAACACTCAATTATACAAATCCACCGACACTATAACTTATAACACCCATCTTTCGTTCCTTGGCTGAAAATTCAGGTTATAGGAAAACAATACAGTTAAAAAACCTAAAGCCTTGCCTAAAAGGGTGTGGAAACCTAGAGCCAAATCCAATTAGGCTAAAAGAACTTGCTAATAAATGAACTAGGTCTCAAACGCTCACCGTTTGAGACCTAGTTCATTTATTAGTTCTAGGTGGGGTAGGATACCTAAATAGTGCTTAAGTTCTGACCCGTATAAATGGCTAAATGTGTACCCGTATTTTAGTAACAAAGGATTTAATCTAGAAAAGTGGGATTTAGTTAAATAATTCAGTTTTTTTTAATAGAATAGGCTTTTAATTAGGAACAGTAAGTTTGGATAAAAGGTAATGCTTGTGATTTTAGTTTCATTGTTTTAAGAATTTATTACATGATGTGAAATTTATCCAATGTAAACTTACATATTTTACGTAGGTTACTTTTTTCGTCTACGGAATTAATGTCAATTAATCTATTTAACCGATTTAATAGAACAGGGAGGTTTATAAATATGACCTTTTTATGTGATACTGTCTGAATAAGCCATACGAGGAGATGGAGACATGTTTTTGCATTTTTTTTACTTGGGATTGTTTTACGTTTAACTACCGCCTGCCTGATGTATGTACCTATGTAGTTACCAAATATGCAAGGAAACTGCAAAGGCAATGCAGTTGGTTTAATTTTCCAAATTACTGCTTTTAAAGAAGCAAACATAAGCGTAAAAATAAAATAAATTTGTCTATAGTTAATATTTACTAAAAATATACAAAATAAATTATGTTACTTGTCTAGAAAAACCTCTAACCACTTGCATATTTATCTCTAACCCTGTAAAAATCATTCATAAATCAATCACCGACAGATCACAGCTGAAAATGCTAATAAATCACTAATAGGCAGCTAATGGATTTGATGGCGTGCATCGGTACAATAACATTAGTTGTTGGAACAAAGAACCACGCCCGACCGCGCCCACAGGCCGTGACATACTGCGATTTTTTAAACTAGAGTTAGGGGTAGTGATTCAAAGTAAAAAAAAACAATACTATATAATTTTATCCATATAAGTACCTATTTTATTAATATCTATTGATACCAAATTAACTTCAAACATGTTTGAACGTATTTATTTCAATCCAATAATCATACCATTAAGTTCGAATCTACTTCCATTTATTGTATTTATCTGTATTGTATTGTATAATCCAAGTATATTCAGCTGATAGTGTCGGATTTTTTTACATTTTAGTGGCAAACTTTCAACAACCAAGACCACCATTTAAAGCCAGATCCGTATTGATATCATCTTGATTGAAGTAGGATATCTGTTCTATTATGCTATTTCTAAGACAAATTTACTCGTATTCACAATAATCTATACTAATACATATTATAAAGCTGAAGAGTTTGTTTGTTTGTTTGTTTGTTTGTTTGAACGCGCTAATCTCAGGAACTACTGGTGCGAATTGAAAAATTTATTTTTGTGTTGAATAGACCATTTATCGCAGAAGGCTTTAGGCTATATAATATCACGCTGCAACTAATAGGAGCGAAGAAACAATGGAAAATGTGGAAAAAAACGGGGAAAATTATTCATCTTTAAGGGCTTCCGTTGCGTGTGCTGCGAAAACGGTTCAAGATATCAAAAAAATATGTATAAAAGAATTATTCCTCTTGAAATGATCTAACAAAATGTCTGCAATAGTATATGTCTATCTTTTAAGATTAACTCACTAGAACCGTTTTTATGGTAATAACTATTCCACGCGGACGAAGTCGCTGGCACAGCTAGTATAGTAATACATAAAAATAAGGGTTCAAAACTACAAACTATATACTACATCTAACTACTACAAAATAAAAAGGGGGCACTTAAAAAATCTTTAGCAAGCCTAAAGATGATCTAAGTGCTTTTTGTACTGATGTTAATACGCATCTATAGATTAGGAAATAGGATGCCTGTAATGTAATAGAAATGTATCTAAAAAGTGAATTAACACACTATTAGGTTATTGGCGACAGATTTTACATTTGCGAGTGGTAGCTGAGTAGGCGATTACTAGTTATCGCTTTTTCCACAACTTGAACTTACTTTCAACTTTGATGTAACTTATCTTTATTATGTGCATATGTGTAGATATATGGATTTGAAGCATCGTTTTTCAGTGGATCGCTAAAACTTCAAATGTCCAGCTAAACTATAATTATAATAAATTTGATTCACAAACCAAGTCAAGGCCTAATCGAATTATCAAATTTGTGCCCAACAATACACCAAAATTAGCCCAATATGTACGGAACCCACACATTATTAAATACATAGATGAATACATATATGCGTCATCTCATCTATTGTTCTGATAAGGCGGAGCTTCTATGTCAAGGCTGCTGATAACAAAGTATCGTCTGATAACAAAGGCTTCCGAAGTGTAATCAGTAATCAATGCTTTGAATTGGTGTTAAATGCAACCTTCCGGTTCTTATCAGTAATTATTTAGGTATTTGGCCAAGTAACAAGTTCCTGTTAAATTAAAAATTGCATGTACAGTTTTTGCGTTGTTTTTGATTGGATTAAATAATCTGAAATGAGAAATAAATAAATATTCCGAGACATTGCGCACAACCTTAATGACAAATGAAACCTTAATTTACAAATGATTTGGTAAACTTATGTGTTTTTAGCCAACATCAAAAGAGAGATTTACTTCTCGTGTGTTGCAACTTGCAAGAGTTGGTAAGTTTATTTTTCATTAATTAATTAAGTATGTTACCTATATCCTTAATTAATTTCTTGACAAAATAAATATGTACTTGTGGGTACATACACATAACAAGAGATATAGGTACAATATAAATAAAGCATTGTAGTAGGTTTATTATACTTTTTAAATTGTGTGGACGTTAATATTACGAAAAAAATTATGTATATCCGATAAGTACAAGAAATAACTTCCAATTTAAAAACACTTTTCCGCATCTTTGAACTAAAACGCTGCTGCATCAATCTTCGAAGAAACATCCATACGTCAACGCACACCAACTTATATCTTCACTTTCTCAAGCAAGAATAACCTTTATGTTTATATAGATAAGGTTTTATATAACTGTAAAGATATATTGGCAAGAATGCAATATGACGTTCAAATGTCAAATTGCTTATTGTAATGAAATTGATTACGTATCTTGATTTCTCGCTAGATCTGTGAGTTATTGTTTAACATTGTTGGTATTGTAGTAGAAGCAACTGTGACTCGGGCAATTGAGGAATTCCGTATGTTATTAGCGAAGTAATTTTTGTTTGTCTTTGCTAAAGCTAAGCTACGGTGGTTACGGCCTTTTCTTGGATGGGTGACCGAAAACAGAAAACAGTTACTTACGTGAGTGATGCATTCATATGTCCAAAGTTACCTAAGCCACGGTCGTTGCGGTCTGTGCTTGGATGGGTGACCGGAAACCACCTTATACATAAGTCAAATTCTTTACTATTACGTGTAAAACAATTAGTATCACACGATATTTTAAAATTACATATCTTGTAGGCTCATGTCTATAGCAGTAGTTAAAACTCTGGTCTGAAAAGGAAAACTCTAACCACCAGAGCTCCCCACTAACACAAACACAGCTTACATAATAGTACCGCTTGGCTGCGCGTACGCATGTCCGAGGCAAGAATGCGCGCAACTTGTACTTACTGGAGTTTACGCAACTCACATTCACTTGGTACATAAATGTTTGTATACAAAATTATTGACATAGAACAGTTTTAAACTGGCCAAAGACTGGGAAAGACCACCATTTTGTAAGCGTGCGAAGTGGAGCACTGAATTTTTTAGGAAAAGTAGGTTATCAAGTCTTCTGAAAGAATTTTTCTTTACAAACTTAGCTCCATTTGCACCGCGACCCTTAAAGTTATCCAGTTTTTTCTATTTTTGATAATAAATGCGTTAATTTTTTTACCGTGTAAATGAACTTTAGAGTGTTTTATTAATGCTAACAAGGGCACCACAGATCAGTCTAACTTTATCTGCTCGAAATAAATCTCATTTAGCTACAAGACCGCCTGTAGTAGCACATTTTTTTTGGTTTGATTCATTTTGTTTCATGAATGTTTATTACAATAAAGAGTCTATCAGTATCTATATTTCACGACTTGTTTTTTAGGGAAATGGCAAGGCCTGTCTTTACAGTGCTATGTCTATGTACAAAGCAGCGATGATACGAAAATGCTGGAAATTGGAATGCGTAAATAAATACCTACGTACATACATAGGTACTTATGAAGTTTAATATGTTGCTAAAGTATATAGGTACGTGTGTGTGGATTAATTTAGGACAAGGCTTTTTTATGAATTGAAGTTTTAAAGAATTTACGAAAACAATATCACATCATTACTTTGTAGATAAGTAATTTTCCTTTTTTGTTTACATAAAATAATGTTGATATATTTTAAACACGAAACCTATGTTTTTTGAATAATATAATTCTGCGGCGTAATCCTAATATAATACATGGAAAAATATAGCCTGAACTATAGTAAAAAAAAAAACACTTGTTGAAAACATCATGCATTCGTGTTTTATATACATTGTGTTGTCATATACATATATGTAGAAATTATATTATAGGTATATAAGTGTAGATAGACGACCAATCATGAATTTCTTCTAACGAATGCATGATTGGTCGTCTATCTACACTTATTTCATATCATTTAGGTTTTACGAGTATAACGAACATAGTTCTAGTAACAAATCAGGGCTTGGTCTTTACCGTCTATTCACAGTAAATTAGTCAATATTTCAACCGAACTCAATATATGGGCGCCATAAACAAAGTTAGGTTACCTAACCTAGCCCAAAGAGCGAAGATTTCAGCTTTAACCACTATTCATACAACCTAGGTATTACTACAGAATATGTAATGACTATTACCTAGGTATTACGTAGTTTGTAACTTGTAGTATTCTAGGTTATTTGGTAATAACTGCACGATATGACAGAGCGACTCTGAAATACTTAATAATAATACCTTCTAGGCAAGCGAACCACACCCTAGGCTGCAGCAACGGTTGAAATCAGGCAGGTTGTGGTCAATACGCCACGTAAAAAAACACTGTGGATCAGTGGTAAAAGCGCTTGCTTTTATTCTGACGCATGCCGTTTCAATCCTAGAGTACATCAATGACTTTTTTTTAAAGTTATGTGTAGTCTTACACTCGCTTAGCGTTGAAGGAAAACATCGTGAAGTACTACAAATTCCGAAGAATAAACTATATAGAAAAACTATATAAAAAGTCTTTCCTCGAATTACTTGGACACGTACATATATTGATGTATATGCCCAAGAGCACTAACTCCCGAATAAATTCGTTGAATATTTTCTTTTTACAATTTACAAACCTTGCCATGTAACCCTGTATATTAATGTATTCCGGGCATGTAACTGAGATGCTAAAATTTAATAACTGATGATAGAATAGGAGCTTCAGGCGATTCTAAATGTGTATGGCAATACTTTAGATTTAATGAACTTCAAGACATAATTAAACTATAGGTATTGTGAAAATTTTGAAAATCTGTACCCACAAAGAAAGAATAAAGAAAGAAAGAAACATATTTATAGCTTCACAGATTTCAATGTTTAACAAAGTTTATTATTCCCATGTCTTAAGTGGTTGAGTATTGTTAATTCCTTATCGTAAAAAGTACATGGTTTCCAATATAATGGATTATTGCTTCTCTATGACTTCTCATCATCATCATCATAAGCCAAATCCCATCCGGAATAAAAACCTGAAAATGATATAAGCGTCATAAGGTTCTTCTTAGATTACGTTTCAGAATTTGAAAACTGACTTCACTTCGTCCCTAAATCATCAAAGTTTAACTAGAACGGTATCCCTGATTTAAATACTTACCTAATGAAATATTCCAAATGAGCAGACAATGGGCAGGTAAACTAAACTACTAAAACAATATAAAAAAAAAACATAAAAAGCAATGATATGGGTCAGACAGACTACATTTCGCGCCTCTGACGTCACTTCGAGCTGATACCGTTAAGCTCGTAAGCTCATTTAGGGAAGCTCTAAAGCTCATTTGCGAAAGGTTACGTATTTAAAATAATCAGTGGTAAATTAGCGTAGGTTTTGCTATTTAATCTGACTACTTAGACTTCCTAAACGGTATTTCAATGATAATAATGAAACCTCGCTAGGTTTTTATAACATTAAATGAAAAAATATGTAGATATCTACATTGATACGGAAATGCTTGCAAAATGGTAAAGTTTTTGACAAGTTTCAAAAATAGTTGGAATATTTTTTTATTGTTACCCTAAGAACTAGTGAATATTATTAATACTTATATATACTTGTTCAAAATCTATACTTAATATTATAAAGCTGAAGAGTTTGTTTGTTTATTTGTTTGTTTGAACGCGCTAATCTCAGGAACTACTGGTGCGAATTGAAAAATTATTTTTGTGTTGAATAGACCATTTACCGAGGAAGGCTATACAACATCAAGCGAAAAAACAATGGAAAATGTGGAAAAAACGGGGAAAAATATTCATCTTTGAGGGCTTCCGTAGCGTGCGCTGCGAAAACGGTTCAAGATATCAAAAAAATATGTTTGAAAGAATTATTCCTCTTAAAATGATCTAACAAAAAGTCTCCAAAAGTATATGTCTATCTTTTAAGATTACTCACTAGAACCGTTTTTATGGTAATAACTAAGTCGCGCGCACCAGTTAGTGTGTAATATTTTGTATTTTCAATTAAATATGATTTAAATTAAACTATGCTTTTGTTCCCAAGAATTTTCTAATCACAATATTTACACATAAAATTAACATATGCAACTAGTTGTTAAGTGCAAATTAAATAAATGATTTAAGTAAATAAATCATATTTTCTAAACCCTAAGAAACTTGCTAAAACCCATCAACACTCTCAACTTTGCTTTCTACTAAGTAACAAATCGTAGAATACCTAACAACTAAGCCTACTATTTAGTAGGCGTAGAAATAATTACAATTTGTGCGCTATGCATAAAATCTTGGGTGCGACTTTGATCGTGTGGCAATATACACTCGTATAGCAGAGTTTAAGATAGGAATCCTAAAGGGAATCCTAAGTAGGGAATGCGTGGGCGATAGATTTTATAGAAGATACTGCAATAGTATAGGCTGTTTGGATCGTATGATTGTTTCAAGTGACTCATTCAACAACCAAACTATCATATTAACGTAAGTTAAGTAATTTTATAAACTTAGCTGCCAAGTAAAACTTACTATAATTTTTATTTACGAAGTAGGTAAGTATGCAAGTTGGTATCCGAAGGTGGATTAATACTTTTTTTTATTTATAAACCGTCGTCAAAGAGGAGGTAACTGAGAAAATTAACACTAATAATGTTAGAATAATAATTACTTGTTCTTTGTTTCTTCGAATTTTCTTATGATTCTACGTAAAATATAAACATAAAGCTAATTATGAGTTAATTTATTAAGTGCTAAACCTGCACTATGTTGTTGTTTGGCAGTTAGTAGACCGTAGCCTAGTTGGTTAAGGCGTTCCGGACGGTGATCGGAAATACGCAGGTTCGAATCCTGCCGGTCGTGATTATTTTCGCTCATTTTCCAATAAAAGTTTAATTTATAAAGCTAATTATGCTGATGATAGTAAGCAATGTGCTAATCAGTAGGTATGGTAATATTGGCTATGTTTGGATCAGAATTAGGGAATCGAGAACCGGTACCGATTTTAAGAACCGGGATTTTCGGGATTTTGCAAAATGGCACCGGGATTTCCCGGGATTTTCGGTACTGACATTTTTTTCATAAAAATGACCCTAAAATCTGTTTTTTAAAATGGAAATGACAAAAACTACTATTTTATGTGCAAAATCAAATATAATATTTATGACCACTGTTAAAATCAACAATATTTTTCGTTTAACGAAACTAATTAAACACAAAAAAGTGTGTTTCAATCATAATGTGTTACAAAAGTATTACAAACATTCAAAATAAAGACCTTCAGAGTATCACTAATGTGATATGTGTAATATTACATGGATGAATGGAACAAAAATTAAGGACTTTAAAAATACGATGACGATCTACAACACAGTGAACTACAGTAGATAGCAGAGCTAACCTAAATTGTATCTTATTGCCTGAATACAAATAAATATCTTTATCTTTTATGTTAAAGTGTCAAATCTACGACTTAAGTATAATATTTTGCAATCTTATATAGTTAAAAAAACAAACTTAACAAATAAAAAAACTATAAGTATTATCTCAACAATCAACATTAGTAAGATGACGCCTACGTGATCATTTTTTAGACATACATGTTTTTCTAAATAGATTACTATTACTGTAAGCAAAAATATCTAAAACAATTCTTTTTGTGCTCTCGTAGCCATATCACATTATTTTCGTTTAAGATCTTTTTGTTCTTTGTAGTAGGTATGTCCTTAACAATACAAGTGCATCTAAAGTTTCATCACTTAAACGAGATCTTATTTTATTACACAACACACCAGCAGAGGAAAAAATTCGTTGCGGTTCAACACTTGTTGGAGGTATAGATAGTAGGTAATCGTAAGCTAGTGTTAAGTAACGCCCTCGATTCCCTCCATTCTCAAAGAGGGCCATTTCAAGTCGTACTGTAGTAGACAAATCAGCTTCATATGTCTTAAATTCTTTGTTCTCAATAGAGATAGCTTTTTGTAGCTCATGTTCTAGTCCTTCACTTATGGTCAACTCTGTTTCTTGATCTCCTATGTTTTCAACTGCGGTTTTTTTAAGGGCTTTTGGGTATTGGTGGGTTGGTGCGGTTGATGAGGGATACAATTTTACCACACGTTTATTCACTATTTGGTCGAACAAAAACAGACATGTTTTCTTTCATACAAAAACAGACAGTGTGTTAGAAGTTCACGACATAAAACACCACACCATGACCAACACCTTATCACTATCACATCACTTGTTGGAATGCGACTAACGGTTGCAAAAGAAAGATGGACAACAAAATGGCTGCCGCGGAGTGCCGCGCGGTCGGTTTTAATTGTAGTGTAGTCTATTCTTTCATTGTAGATCTCCTTAACCCTTAACACTACACAGCGTAGGACGTTTTTTTTAAATTGCTTTTTGCTGTAATTTAAGTCTGTACTCTGTTGGCTTAGTTTACGGTGAAAATAAGGTAAATCTAAATACTAAATACTTTCCGATATGGTTAATTCTTACTGAAATATTATAAAAACATCGCTCAACACACTTGTGTTGCGCTAAATTGTGCTTTAAGAAAGGTGTGATGAGAGAAAAAAGAGTTAAAAACAAAAAAAAGTTGGTACCGAAAATCCCGAAAGTACCGGGAAATAATTTTGCATTTCCCGGTTCTTGGCCAGTACCCGAATTCCCGGAATTCCCGGGATTTTCGGTACCGGGATTTCCCGGTTCTATACCCTAATCAGAATGCCAGAGCCAGGTCACATTGTGGCAACACCGGTAACTATTTAACACAGATTACCTCGTAAATAAATAAAATAAATAAATAAAATAAATATTTCAGGACATATCACACAGCGCCATCTAGCCACATACTAAGCTTACGCTTGTATCATGGGTACTCGATAACGGATATAATACATATATACTTTTTTTTGTAAATACATACTTATTATACATCGAAACGACCAGACTCAACACAAGTAATTACAAATTTTTATATGCATAATTACTTGTGTTATGCGGGAATCGAACCCGCACTCCTAGATTAGAGAGCAGAGCCACTACCAACTAAGCTAACAGAGCAGTCAAAAATCATGATAAAACAAAAAAAAATACATCATATATTTACTAGCAACATTCCGTAGTTATAGTACCATAATCTAAGTTCATAATTAACGTCCTCAAAATCGTGAAAAAGTACCATACTCCCATATACAAACATTAGCCTTGTGACAAAAAAAAAATATTATTAAATAAAAAAAAATGCTACACACATCATGCCCACAGAGACATTTTATACACTATCTTTTTGCTGGCGAAGTATATATGTATAATATTGCCTTCATGACACTTCGTACCTAGCAGGTTACTGCAACAAACCATTTAGAGTCGTAGTAAGTAATTTCTTGGCCATTTATTTTCTTTGATAGGGATATATCTAAATTGCATGGATTCAATGTAATGCGTAATCCATTTCTCTGATAGGTAATCTATGTCGAGTGTAGATTGCGTCCCGTTTACGAGGAAGATACGTTTACGAGCCTGCTTGGTGACATCGATGGTCCAGAGGTCGGGTTGTAGTAGGTAGGTAGGAATAGCCGGACCTAGTGTGATGAGAGAAGCACTGTTATTTGCTGATTATTTATAAGAAGAAGATTATTTTGAATATTATGTTACTTTTTAATAAAAAATACTGAAATTACGCTTGGTGAAAAGCTTCACAATGGGCTGGTTATGAATAGTAAGATTTTATAGTTTTAAAACTAGATTTAGAACAACGTATGTTTCTGTTTATTCACTTAATTTTTCAAACGTATGTTGGGTCCTTTTTTATAAGAATCGAAATAAAACACAATTGTATAAACTATACATATAGTACATGTGCCGATTACGTAACACATTATGTATGTTATTACAGAAATATCCATTCCAGTGCGTACCCTTTCCATCCCTTGCCTACGACTATTTTTCAACTGTACTAATAGCCAAAGGTTTCACTGTATATAGTAAAAAAAAATAGGAAATTTTACATGATTAATCTTTGCAAAACCTCAGGAAGTAAAAGTTCTATAACGCTAAAGGAAACCTATATCTTTAACACCTAAAGTACCTAATCACGGTTTAATTAAAATTTAATGTAATTTCTAAAACTCATAAACTTTGATGCAACCAGTAATGAGACATTAACTTGGCAAGTAATCTATACTTATAGAAATTGATATCTAGTCATACTATATACATATATGGTATAATAGAAAGTTTGTATGAAAGTTCGTATGAGTAGCCAACTCTGGTGTAAAGAGATTTTAACTGCCCTAGGGGTGTCTGACATAGCTCATAACTGTCAACTAACTAATACAAGCAGCCAATGCCTACAGTGTAACGTTTCACCCGACCCACAGAAGCGCTGTTTTTTATTTATTTCTCGGCCATAGTTTTGAAGACAAGTAGAAAAGATTGATGAATTCCTTAGTTAATATAAATTTACCAAAGAAAGACGCATTTTTTAAATTTATATACTTATATGTGCTTAGTTTTAGATAAAATATATAATCTATGTCAACAAAACTACCGGAACAATCAAGTGAAACCACAGGCTACATGTAGTCAAACATCTACTTACCTATGTAAGTTATAGACTAAGTTACGATGACATTTACGAAGGATGAGCCATGAAAATTTGGTGATCAAATAATTATTGACAATTTACTGTGACTTATGACTTATTTGCATAATAATTGAAGTCATCGTAATGAAGGTCTAATTGTTACTTAGATTTACATATTTTGAGTTGTTTTAAGTTGAAATATATTTGATTGGTTTGTAAAGAATGCCGCCAAGTAATCTTGATGGTTTTATATGTGTAGGTTTGTTAAGTTTCATATAATGATTAGGTAAGATAGGACTCTGAAACCATGGGTAGTAAAAAAATGCTGTCTTTGATATAATTGTATAAATGCTAAGCGTTTGTAGCGTATGTTTCTTTGCCAATATAAACAAAATAGTCTGATAATACATAATTTTAATATCGTGAATAGTAGGTACGTTCATAAACAACTTATCTATACTTATAATATTATAAAACTGAAGAGTTTGTTTGTTTGTTTGAACGCGCTAATCTCAGGATTAACTGGTGCGAATTGAAAAATTCTTTAAAAAGACCATTTATCGAGAAAGACTTTAAGCTATATAACATCACACTGCAACTAATAGGAGCGAAGAAACAATAGAAAATCTGGAAAAAACGGGGAAAATTATTCATCTTTGAGGGATTCCGTTGCGTGCGCTGCGAAAACGGTTTAAGTCGTGGGACGGCTATAATTTATAAAGATGAAGAGGTTGTTTTCAAAAATAAATATGATGCCCAAAATAACTATTCCACGCGGACGAAGTCGCAGGCACAGCTAGTTTAAGAATAAGAGCACTGTGAAATATTCATAATACCTACATATCTTGTAAAATTAATTTGTTTGTGCCTGTCTGTAGATATTACCAAAAACCTCCTTCAAACCCTCCGTTTTATCTTCGCGATAAAAATGCTAAAACTTTTGTAAAAACATCAAGGAGCGGCAGGTGCTCGTCTTTGGAACGAAAATAATCATTTTGACAGTCTCCGAGTCAAAGTACTAAGAACAAAGATAAGGACAAGTTTAAGTTAAAAGCTCTGAATGAGCTTTTTGTTTAAAAAGCTCGTAAGGCTGAAGTGGGATGGAAGTGTCTATTTGTATAAGAATATCTTTAGAGGAATATCATGTAGAATGGTACATTTAGGCTTTAAATCATATGGGCTTTTTGGCTCGAGTTACGTTAGCAGGATTTCATACTACATCAGGGTTATAAGATAATTAATTTTATCTACACTAATGTTGTAACATTCTACTTATGTTTCCAATACTTGACTTATAATTACTACTTATAGCGCAGACAACAAAACACTCAATTTAAGCAATTTCACATGATGGTATAATATCCACATCGATATCGTAATATCTCATTATAACATCAATAAAACGCGACCAACCTGATTGCAGGGCTAATCAGGTTGGTCGCGTTTTATTGATGCGCGCGAGCTGCGCTCTCATTGGTTAGATTTTAATGGCGGCAAAATCACTGTGACAATACACGTACGATAAACTATTGTCAGCTTTTACTCTTGTTGTTTGATTAATTGAATTAGTGAAGATAAAGTAGTGTATACAACTGCATATAACACGGGTATTAAAACACTCGTTACTATTATGAAACTCGCTGCGCTCGTTTCATAAACTCACACTCGTGTTTAATACCCTTCATTATATGACAGTTGCATAAACTACTATTAAAAGTTCAATATGGCATCCTTTCCTAAAAATAAACACTATCAAAATGCTAACAAAAGAAGTATTACTTGCAAGAAGAAGTTTCTGACAGTTTTTTTTTATTCCTGTGTTACGCGATTAAGCTTACATTATGCCACTGGTATAAGCAGGTTCGTAAGTAATAAGGTTAAATTTAATACATTAAAATATAGAAAGATACTAGAAAATATGTAAGAAAGCTACAGGTACAGGACGCATCAATTAACTTTATACGTACATCATTTTCTAAATTTAAATTCTAAAATGGCGATGTCGATGAGCCAATCAGGTACAGGCTGCAACGGTCACTTTCGGGAGCCACTTTTCCCCATTAATTACAGGCCGGCGGTAGAAAGCCGACCTGGGGTCAGGTGACACAGAACAAACATAGATGCTGCGATACTAACATCGATATTATACTCCATAGACTGTTTAGTGTGAGAAAAATCTAGTATCTATTTTGTCGACCCTCTCTCTAGGGCCGTATTTAGTCATGACTTGGGCCGAGACTCGCCCACAGTAGACGTATTTACGGTAGACGATTTAAACCTGTTATTCTATAAATACTTAAATAATTTTATTTCTTTCTTTCTTCTTTCTGTTGTGGATTGAAAAATCTAGTACCAATTTTGATACAGTATGCTCATAGATGGTGCGTTAATGACAGAGACATATAATTGTCTGGTACAGGATTTGTTGTGGATACAAACAAGCCATAAACATAATTTGTCGGTCTTCAAGTCGAGAGTAAACCGGTTTCTTCTAGGCAAGCGCGTAAGATCGTAGATTATAACGTTGCTTAACATCAGGCAAGTTGTAGTCAAGCGTGAGCCTATTTCATGTAAAAAAAAAAAAAAAACAGCTTGCTTCTGCACATTGTGTATTAAAAAGTTGCTATGCATAAATGCACTATTGCATTAACATGACCACACGTTACATGAAAACTATAACTAAAGTTTCAATAAAAGTTATTTTTTCATTTAACAACTCATTATATCTCCGCGCATTTTGCTTTATTTTGACAGCTGTAATCACCATTCATTACATACAATGTATTGTTATTTTTGACATTATAATATTAATTAATTAATTATTCCATGGATAGAGTATAGATGTGAATGAAAAACTTTGTGTTTACTTAAAGATAAACATAAAAAGACAAAAATCATTTATTTGCTCTAAAAACATGATGTCATTTTCACATTATATAAAAGTGTCTAAATTATTCAAATTCAAATTTCAAATTGGGGTCCTGTCTACTGCTTTAGGATTCCCTATGTTGCAGCATCCAGGGTTCTTCCAGTGTTTTCATTATTAAAATTAAAATTAAAAATTGAATATTAAAAATTACTTATAATTACTTATTCGCTATACATTATTATATTATTGAAGAGAGGTAGTTAGAAGTCTCCACATAATATTATCTACGGGTACCGACAAGTAAGGTGTAATGTTTCTCTTAATATGTTAGCCGGTTAATTAGGTTGCGACGTCTTGATGCGCCTGCGCAGGTCTATAAAAGAAATTAACCTTGAGGTTAGGTTCGAACGGAAGAATGTAGGTTTGTATGTAGATTTTATTAGGTTAGTAACTGACTGGGAGGTATTTTTAATTTGTTGCTTTTAGTTTAGATATTTTCCAGCATTAGACAAGTCATGGTATATAGGTACATATGTACAAGAACATATATAAAACATACGTAATAGTAGGTATGTACTTTCGTGAGCACAAAAAAAAACGTTTTTTATCTATCTCATATGTATGTATTTGTTATTCAAGCCATGATAAATTATATTAAATTCATCATGAAATCATAAAATAAAATAAATGGAATATGGTAAGCATTATAATAACATTAGAATATTCAGAAAATAAATTCAATAAAATTAGAAACCTCAGAGTCCCTAAAAAACTCTCGTTCATAAATTACTCCTTTATCTCGTGCAATATTTCAAACATTTTGTGACCGCTTACTAATAATAATCAGATAATTCTGCTTCATAATCTAAATGTATAAAACTCAAAGGTGACTGACTGACTGACTGACTGATAAAGTGATCTATCAACGCACAGCCCAAACCACTGGACGGATTGGGCTGACATTTGGAATGAAGTTAGATGTTATAACGTAGGAATCAGCTAATAAAGAATTTTTGGAAATGCCACTTTTAAAGGGGTGGAATAGGGAATGCAAGTTTTACTTCTTAATGCGAGCAAAGCCGCGAGCACCCACTAGTTATAAAATAAACCAGGAAACTACATTTCATGTCCCATTATTTTACAAATATGTGTCACATTCTCGAGGAGTCATAATTCAATTCTATCTCAAAAACATGAGATTTCTTACCTACCTGTATTTTGTTAAAGAAAAATCACCCCTATGTGATCTAGAATACGGTTTATTTTGAATTGGAGAGATTCTAATACTATCTTATTATGTAAACAGCATATTTGTTCATTTATCAGAAGACGCTTCAACAGATTTTTCCTGATAAATGTCAGAATCCAATTTGCTTGATGTCAAACTTTCTGATAATGCAAGCGTTCGGGTCTTGTATTTGTAATAGATTGTACATTATGGATAGCACATGGATTGTTTATTGTACATTATGGCTTTATTTATACGTAATTGACGTATTTATTATTTGACTGGCCTGTTAGCTTAGTTGGTAGTGGCTCTGCCTTCTAATCTAGGGGTTGCGGGTTCGATTCCCGCATGACACAAATATTTATGCATTTTAAAAAATGTATAATTTCTTGTGTTGAGTCTGGTTGTTTGTATGTATAATAAGTATATATTTACAAAAGAAAAGTAAGTATATAAGTATTCTATCCGTTATCTAGTACCCACGACACAAGCGTTTGCTTAGTGTGGGGCTAGATGGCGCTGTGTGCAATGTCCCGAAATATTTATTTATTATTACTTATTTATTTATTAATAACTATTAGTTTGCTGATATTTGTATATGAATCTAAATACATATATAGATGTATGTGGAATTGCGTAATTTAATTCCTGCAGCCCCATTTCACCATCGTACGAGTAGAGGCACGGCAAGGAGGCACCGTTATACAGTTGAGGTTCCAAAGACTCGCACCAAGCGGTTTGCTTCGACTTTCATCGTGCGAACAGCCAAACTGTGGAACTCCTTGCCCGAATCTCTATTCCCCTTGAACTATAATTTGTCGGTCTTCAAGTCGAGAGTTAACCGGTTTCTTCTAGGCAAGCGTGCTAGATCGTAGATTACAACGTTGCTTAACATCATGCAAGTTGTAGTCAAGAGTGAGCCTATCTAACGAAAAAAAAAAAAAAAAAAATTATGTAAGGTGATAACTTTAGAGGCATATTTACTTGTTAGTGTCGTTTAACACTATGTATTTATATACTAGCCTCAGCGAATAGAATTTATAAGTCTTTAAAATAGTCGTTATTCGTTTACAAAAATAGTCTCAATATATTAATTTTGATCTACAAAGCCAAAGATATTAAATTCACAAATAACACATCTTATTTTAGTAATATGTAACTTTTACGGTTTTCTCTCACGTGGAATAACAGTTACATTTTCATAAGAATGTCTCACGAAAGTTCTTATAATAGAATCTTATTTTAGGTTGATCTTACAAATACTGTAGAATCTAAGACTCATAGAAGTAATCTATGGTTAAGTACGACTTGTCCAATTTAAATTGATGGTTCAAGTCTGTTCAAGTTGTGATGCAATTGTTAAGTTAGCGAGTTAAGTTAGCTTATTAACATTAGATAAAAGCACTTAAGGCTTCTGCTGATAGTGAAAGGTTTTACTTCTGAAGTCTGTTCCATGATTTGCTGGGTGACTTTACTTGTCTAAGTTCATCTTATGCATAATTTAGCAATTAGACTTATGCCCTGGCGTGTTTTATTCAAGCTTAAGTATAGACCTAAAACTTCACCGCATTCAAAAATAGACTTTAACAACACGTATTAACGGATGCTGCACTGCTATGAATGCGATGGAAGGACAGCGCTTTTATTGAATACTAGTGGGTGCTCGCGGCTTCGCTCGCATTAAGAAGTAAAACTTGCATCCCCTATTTCACCCCTTTAAAAGTGGCATTTCCAAAAATCCTTTCTTAGCGGATGCCTACGTCATAACATCTACCTTCATTCCAAATTTCAGCCCCATCCGTCCAGTGGTTTAGGCTGTGCGTTGATAGATCACTATATCAGTCAGTCAGTCAATCAGTCAGTCAGTCACCTTTGAGTTTTATATATATATAGATTGCTTGAATTTTAGATATACCTATGGTAGTAACGAAATTTGATTTGACGACGAACGTAATATACTTGTATGGTAAATTTTAATTATGTTTCATACGTAAGTTTTTTTTTTTTTTTTTTTTTCAATTTCAAAATTTCTTTATTATTATAAGATTCAACTTAAGTAACATTGTCAGTGTACAATATCCTAACAGTTACAACAAAATATAAATTGCTTTTTTTAACACTATGGTCATACAAAACTTTTATCATAAATTTCATACGTAAGTGATTAATGTGATGACATTGAGTGCTGTCAAATTCTTAAAACCTAAACCTAACTTAGATAGATTATGCAATTAATTAATCATTTCTCAGTTAAATAGTGATTTACAATATTCAACAAAGATTTTGTGAAAAGTACTTTTTCAGACACTGTTATAATTTTCGTGAACCGATGAAGACCGAAGACCTTTCAATGTAACAATAAAACCTGCAATTTTAGGCAAAATTGTTTACAAAATCTTTTTTAATTACTCAATGTGTGTTGATAAACAAAAGTTTACATGAAATACTAAATAAATGATAATCTTCAACGTATTATTGTACTAAACATAAAATTTTCTTGTTTGTTAGTTACTCGACATTATTCATATAAATTCAAATCCAATTTTGAAAGATAGTTATGATAGACATGATCCGTAACGAAGAATGCGCTCAAGGGCTCCACTATATATCATTTAAATATTCATATATGATATAATAACCCGGTTTATGAGTTCGTGTGGTTATATGAAACACATTTTAGTGTTTGTGACGAATCGGACGGTCGTTAGCGATACCACGGTTAGATGGCGTAACAACTGTGTCTTAGACATGGAATACAGGGTGATACTTTAATATTTGAAATACATATTTATATTGGTAATTTTTAATTAAATTAATTAAAAAATGTACTAAAAATAAGCGGTAATTTAGGTGGTTTAAATTATTTATGCACTTTAATTTTTTGTGTATTTAATTATATATTTCTTATAAAATAATTTTAATATAATATTTACACCTCTCTAAGCTGGCAAAGCGCTGCAACACCTCTGGAATCGCAAGTGTCTGTAGGTGACGCCGCGCGCGACGGTGAACGCTTACCATCGGCAGACCGAATGCCTATTTGCCACATTAATATAAAAAAAATAGTTTTTTCTGTAATTCCCATTTCATCCCATTCCACTTAATATAGGCAAAAGTTTCTGCGTGTGCGCGTATGTGTATGATTGTTTCTTCTTAACGTTCAAACGACTGCACCGATTTATATAAAATTTGGTATGGAGGTAGGTTAGACTCTAAACTAACACATAGGCTACTTTAACCCAGGCCAATGCTGATAAATCCTTGTTAATATAAGTTACGAAGATGATACAAGTTAGGAAATTCATCTTCTACAGGTTATTTTTTTTATTCATCTCAAAAGAAACCCAAAACTAGTGTTAAAGCACAATGTAGTCCATATGCCGTCACGGCTCAATTCCCGGGTTCGCGTGCTACAGACAGACAGTCATAAAGACACGCGTGTTAACTACATATTAATAATAACTGGCTAATTGGGAGCTTGCGCTACATTTAAGTAAAGTATAACTATAACTATGACGGTGGATATGTAACTGGTTGAGGTGATTTGAGAGATGGGTTGTCGATCAAAAAAGTTTGGAGGGTTCTTTACGTTTTCTTATTAATTAAAAATAACATTTTGAAAGTAGAAGAAAAGCTGAACTGAAAACCTATACAAAAACAAGTCTAAAATATTATGTCTATTATTTTGCTAATGTTTTAATTTAGCAATGGAATCATTTTAAAGAAAGTTTAAACTTTTTTAGTAACAGTCCTCACGACAAAAGTATCTTTATCTTCGAGTCGTATTCCTCTCTGAGGGTCTCTGTCGTGACTACCCCGCTGAATTAAGTCATTGGGGAGTCAGTTTTATTAAAGTTTTCTAAGCTGTTTGTTCCTGTGGAACCCTAAACATAATTTATTGGTCGAACGATATGTAATTGACAATCATTGTTATTTTTATAGGCCTCTAGCTAGCGTGTAAGATTGTTTATAATTCTGTCGTTTCGTTTTTGATTTATTTGGAAGGACCTGTACGTATGATCAAGTTTTTCAAAATCTAGCTATTTTAAAAACAGAGTAAGAATACTTAAAATCAGGCTAATCATAATTCAAATCTAGTGCTGTTTTATCTATAGAATAGTTTAGCTTTTTCTCCAAATTTTTGAATCAGCTGAGATTAATTCACAAAGTTTCTCCGTTACGAAAATAATACACAGTATTATTTCTCAGGTATTCAATAGCCAAGTTACCTATAATAACAATTACTAAGGTTCTTCTTCTCGAATCAGAGTGGCCAACTCTGGTGACGAGAGTTAATCAGCCGCCCTTAGGGCCTTCGACATATTACTAAGTTTTTTTGCGTCGGATAGGTTTACGTTTGACTACAGCCTGCCTGATGTTAAGCATTGCTGCAGCCTAGGATGTAACACGCTTACCTAGAAGATACCTATTGACTCTAGATTTGAAAACCCCTGGATTGTAGTTCGCAGGAAACACAGCATCTGGTAAAGTGTTTCAAAGCTTAACTTATTAACCAAATAATATAAGTGTACTATGACTTTTCTCAAAATCCCATAGCGATACGTCCTCCAAGGTGCAAAGTAACAGAGTGACCTATGCTAACAAGGTTTGAAAGTTAGCTATTGATTGATTAATAGACGTACTTGCTAATTAGTGCCCGTCACTGTCTGATAGGCTGTTAGAGACAGGTGAGGTGTACACATACTTTATATACATCTATCTATATACATAATAAAGCTGAAGACGGTCGAAAGTCTGAACATAGAAGATACTAGGAAAACAACAACAACACATAGGGATACGACACAAGCGTTTGCTTAGTGTGGGGCTAGATGGCGCTGTGTGGAATGTCCCGAAATATTTATTTATTTTTTTATTTAAAAAAATGGGTATACGTTACATCGATAATAAAACATGTTTCAGCACTATTTATATTTTTTGTCTATTTATCTGTTTTACTGTTTGTCTGTTTATTTAAACCACAGAAATCTAAATAAACAGTTTAGATTTCTGTGATTTAAACGCTTATCACGCAAAAGCGAAAAACGGATCATCACGATTTTTGGTTTGTAGGTAGTATGAGGTCTAAGAAGTGTCATAGGCTACTTTTTATCCTGAAATAATGCGAGCAAAGCCGCGGGCGTCCAGTAGTTGATTTATATGAAAAGGCTTATGTTTAACAAAATTACATCTTCTTGTGGTAATATCTTCTTCTTTTGAAACAGCTACGCAAATGACAGTTAGTGTTAGGAATAATTACATACAAAACTATTACTTGTGTTGAGTCTGGTCGTTTCTATGTATGTATAATAAGTATGTATTTACAAAAGAAAAGTATATCTGTATTATATCCGTTACCCATGATACACGCGTAAGCTTAGTATGGGGCTAGATGGCGCTGTGTGATATATGTCCTGAAATATTTATTTATTCTGCCATTGTGTAAATAAATATGATTGGGCATAGCTTTCACAAATGCAAAGCTAAAAAAATAAAAATTATGCAAATTAAAACTATTTAAAGTAAACAAAGGTAGTAAAAAGTAGTTTCATAAAATCTATTCCACACACGCGTTCATTTATTTCAATTTCAAATCCAACTTTACGTTACAATAAAATTTATGACAAACTCTTGCTATTCGCGTAACCAACAGACATAATATCAGCTTTTCATAATTTATCTCGGTCCAAGGTCACATAGATGACCTTTCCGTTTTACATATTAAATTGGAACAGATAGCCATGCGTAGACCTCTCACTGCCAACATATAGACAACTAAATGCAGCTACAAAATTACGAAACATATCGTCTGGCCTGTTAGCTTAGTTGGTAGTGGCTCTGCCTTCTAATCTAGGGGTTGCGGGTTCGATTCCCGAGTGACACCAGTATTTATGCATTTTACAAATTTATAATTACTTGTGTTGAGTCTGGTCGTTTGTTTGTATAATAAGTATGTAAGTATATAAGTATTATATCAGTTATCTGGTACCCACGACACAAGCGTTTGCTTAGTGTGGGGCTAGATGGCGCTGTGTGTAATGTCCCGGAATATTTATTTACTAGCTGGTGCTCGCGACTTTGTCCACGTAGAATAGTTATTACCATAAAAACGGTTTAGTGAGTTAACCTTAAAAGATAGTCATGTATTGTTTGGGACATTTTGTTAGATCTTTTTAAGAGAAATAATTCTTTCATACACTTTTTTTTTATATATTGAACCGTTTTCGCAGCGCACGCAACGGAAGCCTTCAAAGATGAATAATTTTCCCCGTTTTTTCAACATTTTCTATTGTTTCTTCGCTCCTATTAGTTGCAGCGTTATGTTATATAGCCTAAAGCCTTCCTTGATAAATGGTCTATACAACACAAAAAGAATTTTTCAATTCGGACCAATAGTTCCTGAGATTAGCGCGTTCAAACAAACAAACTCTTCAGCTTTATAATATTAGTATAGATTTATTTATATATGACTAAGAAACAAACAAAACTGTAAACTGAACGATATGGATAAGTCAATAAAAGAACCTTGGCATAGTCAGAGATGTTGGTGAAATAAACAAAACAATTGACATACAATGAATACGAATACATCAGATTTGTATTTGGTATTAAAAAAACGGACAGAGTTTCTAGGCCTTTCTTTAACAGCTGACATTTTTTTTTCATTTTAATTCATGAATGCATGTATTTGTTTAGACACATCTATATAATGTCACGATATGTCAAAATGCTGTTTGATTGCTGCGTGGTTGTACGCTTCATTTCTTCGTATATTGTACATAAATGGTTTCAAAATGTATATTGTTTTCTTAAGCGCGGTTTTCTTTACTTGCCCAAAAGAACTATTAATAATTATTATTATTACTTGCCCAAAATAATAATTATTGATAAATGAGATGATTTATTAATTATTTATGATTTATTTTTATCAATCTATTCTGTGGAGGAGTCACAAAACTCAGTAATAAGGAATACAAGCCAAGGAGGAGAATAAGTGATTTAACGTAGTTTCGTGTGCGTCTATAATTTATATTGTCTACGATTCAACATAAAGTTAGATAAACATAAAAAAAGTTATGCTAAATAGTAGGAAAATGTATTGAAAACCGGTTGCCGTGAGTCAGGCCCAAATATTGGAATTGGAGTGTTACGTTTCGTATGTCTGTTGTAATTATGTTTTGTCTTTTTATCCTTTGTTAGGTACATAGGTATAGAGTACAGTGTAATAGATTAAAATTAATAAATAAATACAAATACAAAATCATTTATTTGCCAAAATAATAGTAAAATAGTTTAATAATAATATATCTGATGGACCTGGTCTTTTAATATATTTGCTCTAATGTCAATAAGGTCGTGTTTACATTTTGTAAGCAAGTTACACATAGTTACTACATAGCAGTGAATAGATTTATCGAATAAAAAAAACTTTCAGAAGACTTGATAACCTCCTTTTTTTGGAAGTCGGTTAAAAATAACTAACCAAAAGACGTAAAAATCCGAATGAAAATAATTAATTTCATGCTGACAACGTTACAGTCTCAATAATCTCATCTATCGATAGTAAAAACTAAATCAAAATCAGGCGATCTCCTTAGGAGACGCATTTAATGCCATTTTGGGCCCTTCCGGTGGTCGGATGACACGTTAAATTGTAGATCCCGGCTGTTTGGCTAGTACGGCAGTGGTGAAGCCATGTCAGAGGCCCTTAGGCTTGATAATCTCTCGACACCAGAGTTGGCCAGTCTCATTCGATAAGAAGAAGTGGACTCATGCCACAGACATACTTGTAACACATAAATTAAAATAAAGTGTGTAATAATAATTATACTACGACGACGTTACATGCTCGATATTTCTTTATTAACTATGTAGTCTCACTTCTGTATGTACTAGGCGTCACACTTTTTATAGCTGTGAATATAAAATCACAAAAAAAAGAAAAAACTTTTGAACAAATGTCACTGTCAATGTAGCGCATGTAGCGCCGTCCTCCTGTCAAACCTCATTCATTTCTTGTGTTCGGGCGTCGCAACATCATAAATTTCGTTGAATTTTACTATTTGAATTTTTTGTGGAAAAAAGTGTTTATATCATGTGTTCAAGTGGTAAATTAGGAAAAGGAGCATCGGTATTTTAAAATAACGTCGAAAATTCGACGTTTGGTACAAAAACTAAGCAATTCATCAACCAGCTCAAAGGATAAAGGTTAGTGCAACTACTAACTTACCAAGCAATCTTAATGCATTTATTCATCATCGATTTTAATTTTCTTGGTACAATCTTATATATTTTATAAAACTATACCGAATAGATCGTAAATCGATTTTTTCTTCTTTTTTTATCGATTTTTTTCAAAAAAAGATTGTCATTTATTTTGAACTACCCACATTTTTGTCATGTAGATCGGAAACACGACTTTTCTAGCAATGTTTCTGTAACGATCTTTTTTCGATGTACCGACATATTTGTTGTTTTTTTTTACAAATACAATACAACTAAATATGAATTTATTTATTACCATTTTCTTACATACATTGTTCTACAGTTTATTCAATGTAAAAAGAACTAGATTTTCTGACCTATAACGGTTATTTTGTTTGTGATTCATATTTAAAACACTCGTTACTCACACTCGTGTTTTAATACCCTTCATTATATAACAGTTGCATAAACTACTATTATTTAATTAATTTTTCATGGCTCTGTAATGAAAATCAAGCTAATTTCTGA
This sequence comes from Macaria liturata, assembly GCA_964023185.1. Taxonomy (NCBI): domain Eukaryota; kingdom Metazoa; phylum Arthropoda; class Insecta; order Lepidoptera; family Geometridae; genus Macaria; species Macaria liturata. The sequence goes on along the minus strand of OZ026828.1, from coordinate 3,615,253 downwards.
AGAGACTTTGTCATGAAAATGCCACGCGATCGGTACAGAAAATAAAGTATTTTTTTTATTTAGTTCTTAAACAGTAACGTAGAGTTATACATTCACAATATATTTTTTTTGTTTTATGGCTTTTGCTAAGTTTTGACTTTGCAATTCTGCCAGTGTCAAGTGGGAAGATAGGCCGTCAAACTGAGAAATTCAAAGTGTAATATCGATATGTACGGTGGTTCTACATTGCACAGTTGAGTGTTTTTTCCTTTACAATAACTTACACTGGGTACGTCTACGTCACCTGTGACAGTGAACCTAACTTTCACATATAAAATTAATCCAAAAAACCTCCCAAACAATTTTGACATAAAAACTTAACATATGCCTCTGGCAACATTTATTATGTATTAGATTTTGTTTGACATTCATAAGTGTACAAAACTAAGTTTAGTTTTTACCTAAATGAAGAAATAAATAAATGAAACATACAATCTCGTAACACAGCCTAACGGCAAGGTCAGAGAATTCGAAACATTTTGTGACAGTTTTATGGCAATTTTTTTAAAATTCTTTTTTACAATAAATCAAAGGAACGAGTCATATATACGCATCGACTTAAATGCTTTGTCTTTGATTCTGATATTAAATACTAATTTACATTTATCTTATCAGACTCAAGAATGGGTTTTGGAGTTACTTGGAACACTGTTTACGTTTATGGGAAACATTGCGCTCAGTTTTGCTCCAGCTATTCAAGCTGGGTCGATACCTAATGAGACAGAGAAGTTAAGAATAATTCTTCACGACAAGTTGTTACTAGAACTAGGTAAGTTTTTGGCTTATAAGTATAAATATCCTGGGAAATTTTACTTGGCCTTTACAGCGTCCAAATTAGTTTTAGTAACTATGGGTTACGTCTGAAATAAATGTCTTTTATTTATTTATTTATTCTGCATAGTGCCATCTAGCCCCACACAAAGCAAAATTAAAATTTACATTCATAATTACTTGTGTCATTTAAAACACGTGTTTAGTTTGAAATTTTTATATACCACATGCGAGTCAAATTTAATAACCTTTGAATTTGACATTCAAATCTCTGTCTATTCTTACTTCAGTTACAATTTTTATAAACTTAAGTAAAATCGTTATGGAATATGTAGGTTAAATTGTAATACAATGTACTGTATAGAACAGGGACATTATCATCATCTATGTAGCTTCTTTTACTACTTTTCATATTCTAGTGAACCATACTAACCCGATCTACAACAAACTCAATGTTGAAAGTAGCATCCATATTGGTTTAGTAGCTTGAACAAGCGTGGACGAGCGAAGCCAGGCGCAAGCGAAGCGAGCGCGAAATTTTTGATGTTGTTTTTTTTATATTCTCAGGATTCATACTACCCCGATCAATAACAAACTCAATGTTGAAATCACCGTCAGAATTTGTCTAGCACTTTTAGTTTTAGGCGCTAACAAATGTATGTATGAAGCGCCCTCTAGTGAGTAATGAACGAATCACGTAAATAAATTCATTTGCTAAACAAATCTAAGCCTATCAGAGAAAACTGCATCAAAACCGGGCTGATAATTCAGACGATATAGTGTATAAAGCAGTGCCCCCTGGTGAGTTGTCATCGTAATACATAGCTAAAAAGATGCACCCATTAAACGTCAACACATCACTGAAAACTGTATCTAAATCCGACTAGTAGTTTTGGAAATATAGGTAAAGTTGGTTTGCATAAACTTTATCAATTTGTTGGTTTATTAGTTTTTTCTCAAAAAGTACTGAACCGAATGAAAAACAATTTTATGGACCATTTCGGAAACTACACTCATCGAATAAAAAAAGAATTTTCGAAATCGGTTGATAAACAACGGAGTAATCGAGTAACATCCCCACAAAAAAAAGCTTTCAGAAGACTTGTTAACCTCCTTTTTTTGGAAGTCGGTTAAAAAGCAATTTAAATAAATGCGTTAAAATGTCTGTAGCTATTCATTTTGTAAAAATCCTAGTTCACATTTGATATTTACATAGTTAAGTCAAAGTAAATAAGAAACCAGAAGACCAGTAACTATATTAGGTTTTATAAAAAATATTTCAAATACAACTTTTTACACAACAAGTTGCTAAGTTATTTGCAGAATTTGTGAATATTATTATATTAAAATCGGTATATCAACCTTGACCTAGGATTTATATGGCATAGATAAAATCTATAAAAAAAAATATATATTATATACACAATACGCATATTGAAATGCAATTGTGAAACTTTTTAATTAAGACCACTTTTTTTATAAAAAGATAAAGCTTCTTCTATTCACTATATCATCATTTCTTCTTCTTTTTCTTCTCAGTCGTAACACACTTGGCATTTACACATTTTCTCACTATCCATTAAAAAAATAATGTTTCCATGATATATTTGTCTAAGTTTCCCAATGACTAAAACCTGCAGGGAAAGACGGCCCTCATTAATGAGGAACAAAGAGGAACATGAGGAAGGAGGCGGACATTATCTATAACTTCCACCGTCCCCACATAATAAAAGTTCAGACAATTTAGGCAAAACAGAGTACTACGCTGATATATTTCATAGAATAATCTTAAAACCTATGTACCTATGTATAAATCATATACTTAACAGAATAAGAGACATGTATGCAACCAATGATTACTAAAACCCAGACTGTAATCATTTATGGTATATTAGATTCTCCTTTCTACGGTTTCCTTTCGACGCATCTCGACCCATATTGGGACTGCTTTCGATTAACGGGCTTAGCACTGTGTAGCTGTTTAGTTGATATGATTCAGATCGGATATTCAGAAGTGATTTATTTGATGTAATATTGTAATTACATAGATGTTAAAAATGTAATATTTTGGTAGATATTTTTATTTTATATTTTTACCAACTAAATGATAAATCAATCATTTATCTATTCAAAAAAGTTTGAAAACAATGTATAAAAAAATGGAAAATAATATATGTGAGTGAATTAATAGGTACATACACGCTATAGTATTGAGTATACACGTGATGTAAGGATTCTTCTTAGTGATAAATGTGGTATATTTTATAACAGTACAAAAACAGTAAAATATAGTAAACAGAAGGTAGTCATAAGTAACTTAGATTACTACTTGAATAGATTCAAGTAGTATTCTAAGTTACTCGGTATAAAAATGCTTTGAATATTATTTAAAAGTTTCAAAATAGTATGTGGGTATTATGATTAAATTTTTATAGTTTACTAGTAGGTGCTCGCGGCTTCGCTCGCATTAAGAAGTTAAACTTGCATCCCCTATTTAATCCCTTTAAAAGTGGCATTTCCAAAAATCCTTTCTTAGCGGATGCCTACGTCATTACATCTACCTACATTCCAAATTTCAGCCCAATCCGTGCAGTGGTTTGGGCTGTGCGTTGATAGATCACTATATCAGTCAGTCAGTCATCTTTGAGTTTTATATATTTAGATTTAGTTCCTTACATCTACATTTTTATACTAATAACTCTTAAGCAATAAAATTAGTCGTCGTGATAAATATGATAAATATCTTATACTTCAGAAGTGTACGATTCTTTAAAGCAATGCTAAGGCCACAGTTTGTACAGTAAAACACAGTTGATTTGAATCTATGACTGGATAATGTGACTTGTTTGCCTGTTTCTTCAATACGCATGAAACTTGGAAAATATAAAATGCAAGTATACAAATACATTGCAAATAGTTGTCAATTTGTAACTGTTTGCGTAAATCTAAGCTAGTAACTATAGTACATACTATATTAGTCACTAGCTGTACCAGTGACTTCGTCCGCGTGGAATAGTTATTTTGGGCATTAATTCTTTGAATTTTGAACCGTTTTCGCAGCGCACGCACCGGAAGCCCTCAAAGATGAATAATTTTCCCCGTTTTTTCCACATTTTCCATTGTTTCTTCACTCTTATTAGTTGCAGCGTGATGTTATATAGCCTAAAGCCTTCCTCGATAAATAGTCTATTCAACACAAAAATAATTTTTCAATTCGCTCCAGTAGTTCCTGAGATTAGCGCGTTCAAACAAACAAACAAACTCTTCAGCTTTATAATATTAGTATAGATATGCTTAAAACATACGACAGCCTTAGGGCAAAGCGTATGAGCGTATGATGACAAGAGGCATCTCAATTTACAAAATATTTTAAAGTAAAATTAATACTTTTAATAAATCAAAAGCACATGTGCACAAAACCGAGCGACGAAACTTTTTATCGTTCAAAAAATGACCACAACTTTTTTTCGCATCGTTTTTTTTCCAAACTTTCGGCCATCTACCTTGATTGGCAGACGCTTTTCAAGATATAGTAATTTAGACCTTATTTCTGCAGCTTTATGGATTATTTTTCTTTGAATATTGAAGTCAGATGTGATTCTCGTAAACAGGTGTAAGAGAACAGGTGATATTGTTACCGCTAATAAATTAACTTCAGGATTTGAATCGGCATCCAACATATTGTCCTATGTACTAAAATATTTTAAGTCCATTCCATTTTGGTCCTTATTCAGAGAAGAATAAAGCCTAGTTTTAAGGTTTAGGTTGAACAGATGGTCTATGTAAAAAATAGCGCATAATATGCATATGAATTATGAAATGTACGAGTAACAGATTTGATTACCTGCTTTAAAATGGATCTGATGATTGTGACGTTCCGTGTTTGTATTTTGAAAAGTAGGTTATAATTTAGTATAGGGTTAAGAGTTTTACTTTTTAGGCTATTTGGTAATTTGTAAAATAATACATAACGTTTACTTTCTTGGTAATTTGTAAAATAGCAAATGAATTCTTTGCCACCAAACTTAGCGTGTTGCGTAAATGAAATATGTATAAGTATGAATATTTATACATATTTATCAAATTTTCGTTTGTATTATAGTCATGAAGTTTTAATGTATGTAATAAGATCGCTATTGATATATTAGCTATTTAGGTAGGTAATTGTACATATATATATATATATATATATATATATTATTATTAGTATTTCTTTATTTATTTATATATATATATATATATATATATATATATATATATTTATTTATATATTTATATATATATATATAAATAAATAAAGAAATACTTGTCAGAACAAGGTTATTAAAGTTCTTAATGTTTATGGTACTAGTTTGTAATTTAGTGAGTTATAAAGTTAATAATACTTTGTTTGATTATCATCTAAGTTGATAAAAGTATCAACAAAACAGAAGCAGCCTACAGCCTTGTATGTTAACTAAAACAGTGTCTCTTTAGATAAATCTAGTTAGGGCTTTAATTGAAAGTAAGGTGTCTAAATCAACCAGTATGGTAATTTTACGTTGGTATGTGGACTAAATTGGTTCCAAAATGTCTGATCAACTTCACTGAACTGGTTCTTTGTGATTGTAAAGATAACATCCTTATTATTATGTTAATAGAGAATCAATCGTGTTTGCGTTGAAATTGGTGAGCATTTCTTATAGGTTGTTATTACCTATAAAAAATACTCACAAATTTCAATAAAGTAATTACTTATTTTGCGCATAGTTTCCATATTTTATTATTATTACCGAACACAACGAGTGTCCATCGCAAAGCAGAGATTCGTTGGTTTGTCTGTTTGTTTGTGTATTTTATTTTTTATCGTATAAAAATTTGACTCATTATTAATTTGACCTAAATGTAAATAATATTTGACACGTTGGTATATTTTATTATGTATATTATGTAATTTTATCTTTCAAAGGCACTTCATCCCGTTTTAACTTGTGAAAACTTTACGTAACCTAATAAAAACAGCGCGTTGAATTCTTTTACACTCAAGGACCATAAACCATAGTAGTTTAAGCATCCGCCTTTGATATTTAGTACATTTTGTTTTCTTGACTATCATTGTAAAGCATTCTATATATGAATAAATAAATATTCCGGGACATTGCACACATTTAAATTCATAAATAAAACTTACGTGTCATGCGGGAATCTATAAATAGTTTCTCACTATAAATATGAATAGTGGATTTACACATAATTTAGTACTGGCCATTCGAATATCCGGCTACAAGATAGGTCGATGACATTTTTTTTATACTTGAAATAGGCTCACGCTTGATTACAACTTGCCTGATGTTAAGCAACGTTATAATCTACATAACTTCTATCACAGGTCAATTCAGGATGAGGCTAAAACAAGGTCGTTGCTAATTACATAGGTATCAAGAATAATTGTATTTTATAGCTGTTATGTTATTGTGCTTTACTGACAATCTCCATGGTAGTCATAGAAATAATTTTTTTTACAAGGTATGGGTTTGCACTTGACCGTAAATCGCCTGATGGTAAGCAATCATTACGGTCTAGGATGGAATGTGCTTACCCAGTAAGAACCGATTCACTCTCGCTTTGAAGATCGCAAGGTTATATTCCGCGGGGAACAGGGAGTCAGGCAGGGAGTTCCGCAATTTAGCAGTTCGCTCTAAATAAATAAAAAAAACTAATCTAATGAAATAAATAAAAGAGATACATAAATATTATATTAGTTAGTTTTCTATAATCTTCTTCTTCTTATCGAATTAGAGTGGCCAACTCTGGTGTCGAGAGTTTCCAAACCGCCCTAAGGGCCTCTGACATAGCTTAACGACTTCAGTACTAGACTAACAGCCTATGATAATGCTAGTATTCATGGTAGTAGTAAAAAAATGCGAAGAAAACCAGCTGCGGATGATGATAATTTATGTCCTTATACATTTTTTAGATTTCTATACATAAGATTAACAGACTTGCAAAATATCGCAAGGGCCACGACAGGTAGATTTACTAATTTTAATAAAACAAAACGTAAACGTGTTACACCCTAGGCTGCAGCAATGCTTAACACCAGGCAGGCTGTAGTCAAACGTAAACATATCTCACGTAAAAAAAAAAAAAAATTAATATCATACACATAAAATTATTTGCTCGAGAAAAACTATAAAAAATGCAAATTAGTGGATATTAAAAACCTACGCTGCATATTTAATATAATATCTAAATGATTGGATTTGCCTAATTTTATGGCAGGTCTACTATTTTTAGCAATCGCGTGATAAAACATATTCAATTCTATAATTTTTTTACATTCTAGAACTCACACTATTTAGTATTTAAACATTCAATTTATAAAGCTAAATCAATCAATCATGTATCAATTGATTTGTTTTTCCTTACATTGAGCAATAGACAAAACACTGAAGCAATTGTGAGTAAAAAGTAGTTGTAAGTAAAACGAAAGAAAAGATTCTAGCCTAATCTTAACAAAAACAATTGTGACTTTCCTCAGGTAAATAATTAACAACACTATGGCGTATATAAATGCTTATTTTCCACCATAAACTTTTCTGTTTAATGTTATGATTCATATGATCTAAGAGGCCAAAGTCGTCTTAAACTCAAGTCCTATTTAACCTCCAAATGTGTTCGCATAAATAGCCTATTTAGCCCTGGTTTAAACCACATACGGTTTAGGTAACGGTTCATTTAACCCGAGCTTGTCGAGACGTGACGCGCGCTTATGTACTTTATTAGAGCACAAAGTGTCAACAGACGATGTAGTATCCATTACAGTGGTAGGTATAGCTTTAATATTTTTTTAAGTTTGACGTATTGAGTATTTTTAAAGATGGAGGGATTGTTTTTGTTGCAATTGAAAGCAAAATATTTACAAAATTGAAATTAGTATTTGTTAAATTTGAAATTTTTCTAATTTATATCTCAAACTCAACACAGCTTATGCTTTGATTTAGAAGTCTCCTAAAGTTACGTTAGTGTTGAGTTTGAGATAGTTTTATTTAATTGCAAAATTAAGAACTAATAAATAGTTACTTAGTAATTGAAAGTGCTGATTATTATCTATTATGCCATGTTTATAATATTTTTAAATACTTTATGCACGAAAATTGTGAGTGCGATCCATAGCCATGTTTTTAAAGACTTTTTTTATACTAACCCCTGTTTAAATAATTTTATTCCAAACTAGCTGTCCCGGCAGACTTCGTACTGCGACCTAAACTTTTGAATAAATTAATTTCATTTTTATTTTTTATTTTTTTTCCTTTTTAAACCTTCCCTAGACCTCCACGAACATTTCAAGACTAAGATAAGATAAATCCGTTCAGCCGTTCTCGAGTTTTAATCAGACTAACGAACAACAATTCATTTTTATTTATAAAGAAGATCACCAAATTCTTCTCAATGATATGCAAACATATTTTGCCAACCAATCTACCTATGTACTCACAATAAATGTAGGCAGCCGTAGAAATTAAACCATTTTTCTAACGATTTCATTCAATTACCAACATCTTCCTATGGAATGCAGACAATCCAATCTACCTATACACAGCAAATCTAGGCAGTCAGAAATGCAGCATCTTCCCGAAAGCGTGCCTTTCGATCAACTATACATAGTGCTGTGCTATTTGCGAGGTTTCTATGCTATGCAACAGTCAGTATAGTAGTGTTACCTAGCCAGTTCTACAGATGGTCAAAATACAGCTGGCATGCTGGATTCCGTCGTATAAAGTGTAGGATTGTAATGTGGATGGTTTACTGTTTTATCTTTAGAGTTTTATTAATGTCGTTGGTTTTAACTATAGTTTACTGTGCCTTAATAAGAGTTTGTAAGATGATATTTTGGTATTTGGCTAAACTTTACTAAATAATTTAATTTTAAGATTAGGTTTTTAAATATCTGTTCATCTACAGAATGTAAATCATTGTTTAGTTAATGATGTATGAAAACCCAAACTTTTAATTCGGCGCTTTCATAAAATGAATAAAAAAAAATGTTACATATGTACCAAATAAATTGAAGGTATCAATTACGAAGATACATACTTTACAATTTTATTATATACATAAAATTTCGTTGAATTATTAATTATTACAAAAAAACAATTGCATCAAGAAGCAACAACGAATAAAAAGAGGAGACATTGTACACTACTATTCCTATACGTATTACGTACTCGTATGTATAAATATATAAGTATGTAGGTAAGATGGTGTTAGTGCGTAAAATTGATAATACGTCCAGAATCCCACCTGTGGCTGCGCGCAGTGAAACCTGGCTGGTATGTGAGCTTACTCGTGAGTGACCTGAGATGTGAAGAGAATTACAATATAGGATAGAACGGACATAAAGCAAACAAAAAATATGACGTAGCGAGTAATAATCTGTCATTTTGATTCAAGTTTATGTAAATTTCAGAGATGACAGATATTGATATACACAATGCTAAATTTTGTGACTGATAGCATTTACGAGGGTTAATCCATGTTTATTTAACGTTGCCAGATGTAGTTAAAATTTGTCATACTGTGATAACATAATTAAACTTCCAAATAAATATGTATTGATTTCTTTATGTAGTATGTTCCCTAAAAGGAGGCAGGGAGTTAGGAAAGCCTTAATAGTTAGTGGGAAACAAAATGAACACTACTGAAAATACATCAAATATAATGCATGACAGTTTATTCGGTGCTCATACAATCTGCTCACAGTTCCTCCACCCATTCTATACTAAAGCTTCCATAAGTTCGTGACACAGTTAACTCTACAGTGTCTTCGTACTATGTACCCAGTGCTGAGTCACTCTCGACTCACGAACTCTCACGGGTTGAGTCACATCGTAAACATACCTTGAATGTCGTTCTATTTTTTTTGTGAAGTTTGAGGTCTTTGGTAAATCCTGCATGAGATTTTGGGTCAAAATTGACTAGTAGGTATTTCTTATTGTTGGAAATTTTACTGCGTTGTTTGGCTTGCTAGATTAACTGATGTTTAACCTCAGAATGATTATAGACGAATTTTTTATGTGTGATTTCGTTATTTATTTCACAATATCTGTTAGGAGAAAATATATGAATGTGTCGTGTTCTTAATAGAGTTATGTAAGATCTTCATGTCAGATTTTTCGCACGTTATCCAGCTAGCTTATTTCATAATTTGCATTGCGAAATTATTTCTTTGATGTGACTTGCTTGACATTTAATATTTGTTTCGTGTAATCTTCAACGCGCTCCGGAAGGAGTAAAATATTTCACATATTTTCACACGATTAAGAAAAGTTTTTCCATGGTACGACCTTACTGAAACTGACTAATTATGCAGTACTTGGATTACAGTTAGTCACTGGATTCAAAGTTCCAACATTTATATCTCGAAATAAGAGACAGATCATCAATCTTAAAATACTGATTAAATATTATGAGATATGTAGATTTCGTTCATGATTTGCTGGTAAGCTATAGGTGATATAAAGACTTGTAGATGATATACTTATTGAATAACTAGCTGGTGCGAGCGACTTCGTCCGCGTGGAATAGTTATTACTATAAATATGGTTCTAGAGAGTTAATCTTAATAGATAGACATATACTGTTGTGGACATTTTGTTAGATCATTTTAAGAGGAAAAATTCTTTCATACATATTTTTTTGATATCTTGAACCGTTTTCGCAGCGCACGCAACGGAAGCCCTCAAAGATGCATAATTTTCCCCGTTTTTTTCACATTTTCCATTGTTTCTTCGCTCCTATTAGATGCAGCGTGATGTTATAGCCTAAAAAAGCCTTCCTCCATAAACGGTCTATTCAACACAAAAATAATTTTTCAATTCGCACCAGTAGTTCCTGAGATTAGCGCGTTCAAACAAACAAACTCTTCAGCACTATAGATTTGTAACAACAACAATGGTATAATTCTGTGTATTAAATGTAAATGTCTACGATTTTATAATTTTCTGAAGTCATCGGAACAGAAATATTGTCGTAATGTTCACAATTATGTTGTAATCATGTTGTTTCATGGCTAAGCAGATCCGTTAGCCGACGAGCATGGAAATCTATGAACTGATTCATCAGATCGTGATATTAATGACGTGAATAATAAGGAATGATCATTGCGAGTATGTGTTTGATTGTTGGGATTCTGCGATGATTTTAATCTGTTTGAGGTACGTTTGGAATGGTACAAATATCTAGCGGATGGTGCTTGATTGACTAATAGCAGTGTAGGTATAAATGTCAGAATTGTAACACATCTAAGGGACTTTATAAGTTGGAAATGAAACTATTTTCTTAAAAATAAATATAAGGTGTGCAGTTTACTCCTATATAAGTTTACTCCTCATTAAACTAAACTAGAAGTCTGTTATGAAATTATTTAATTTAGAAATACAAGACGTTCGAAGCTTCGTTTGTTATATTGGGACAATAAGAAATCAATGTCACTCTAAGGACCCAACACATTTACCTTACTCAAAATTACATCTTGTTATTTTGCAAGAATTTAAATGTATCCTTCCTAAATTTAGATAGGTTTTTCAATTATGCACAAAAAATCTTTCTGATCTTAACTTCCGAGTGTTTTAAATTAGTGACCAAACGCAGCCTCTAATGAATCATCAATAGGTAGGTAATGTTCTAAGATGAACTGTGACCTATACCGTCTGGCGCGTACTGAAATGAAGTCATTTATGAGAGAACACCAGCTAATTATAATTATGACTTTGGATAGGCGTGAAAAAAGAATTTGAAGTAATTATTTGGCTGGTTTTGGCTGACGGGAATTGGTTGAATTTTGCAGTTAAATCAAATCCCATGTGGTGTGTTCACTTTACTTTACTAATGTTGTAATGTAATGATGAACATTTATATGTATAAGTGTGATTGATTGATTGATTGATAAATTCTTTATTAAAACACCACATACATAAAAACAATACAAAAAAACATAGAAAATAAAATTTGCGCTTTAATTGGCGGCCTTATCGCTAAGAGCGATCTCTTCCAGGCAACCAATCTGGCAGGGATATATTCTTCAAAATAAGTGAGTAGGACGAAGTGTTTAAGATATATAAGATATATGTGTGTGTATGTTTGTTATTCCTTTACTATCAAAAGGCTTAAACGATTTGCGTGAAAGTTAGCATAGATAGGTACAGATTAAGGTCTGAATAAACTAGTTAGCCATTTTATATGCCGGACATTTTCGAGTAACATCGCGAGGCATCTCTAGTAAAATGCATCATACGTAATAAAACTTATTGAAAAAAGTAAGTTCGTAAGAGAGTGACCGACTCTGGCGTCAGAGTTTTCAAGCCGCCCTAAGGGCCTCTTCCATGGCTTGACGGCAAATTATAATGTTACTAACATGCCTCACGGAACTTACATGCCTTACTTTAATTCAAAATGAAATAAACAGATTGATAAACTACAAAATACGACTAGCTGAATAAAATAGTTTACGAGCAGAGTTGCAAGTCAAGGATCAGCAAAACACAGCATTTTAAGTTCCCAAAGACATGTTTATGCTAAGCCCCTGTAACTGTGATAGTTCAACGGGCAATGCCGGGTACCGGGTTATTTGTAAATAAGTGAAATAAAATACTTTTACTCAAAAATCTATTTGTAGTGATCTTATGGTAGGACTAGTGCTCGCGGCTTCGCTTTCACCCCTTTAAAAGTGGAATTTCCAAAAATCAATCAGCGGATGCCTTCGTTATAAAATCTACCTGCATGCCAAATTCCAGTCCGATCTGTCCAGTGGTATGGGCTGTGTCAGTCAATCAGTCAGTCACCTTCGAGTTTTATATATTTAGAAGAAGAATATTAAGTAGAACCTTTTTTTTTTCATCTTAGTAGTACCTAGTCTAGATTATTATTTTGTTATTCACACTATTGGAACTCATCCACATAAGCACTAACCCTGTATGTTTGATAGTAGTCTACGGGCGCGCGCGTCACGCTGCGCACGATCCAGCGGAGGATGCGCCGGCGCAAGCTGCGGCCAAGCAGTAGCGAGGTAGGGATACATATTATTATGTATAGGTAGTATAGATTTTGTAATACATAGAATTGACGATGATGATGATGCATTCCAAGCCGATTTCGGCTACGGCGAACGTATTACCTACGGGTAAGTTACTGATGCGTCCTCTCATGACTAATATACCCTTTTTTAGCGGTGAATGCTCTAGAATAATTGCTACATGTGAGGATGCCATTTACAGATTACCTATAACTGTACATAGGATTACATTACTTATATATTATGTAGTTTATTTTTGAAGGTAACAAACAGGTGAAGACAAGAAGTGTGAAATCGCAATTTCCAAAAGCAATGTGATTTTTTTATCTTAATCTAGAAGTATCCGTTATTTAAAGAAAGTGATAGGATTTTATTAATTCTCTTCTTGAAGCAACCTTAGATAAAAAGCCGCGCACGATAATCTTCACTAAAATATAATCAAATTCTAATGAATAAAATTTTATATGTACAATATCTTTTCGAATTATTTCTGGACTTGTTTCTGTATAGGATAGTCTAAAAACATCTGTTCTTTATCAATCCATTAAGATACCGTTACATTCTTTACTTGTAAAACCAAAACACCTGCGCAAACGCTAGTAAAGCCTACCGAAATATTGTAAAACACGTGTCATTCAAAACAATACACTATAATAATCACATTTATGAAGCAGGTAAATGAAAACAAAGGAATTGAGAAAGCGATAAACCTTATTTTAAAAAGTTTTACCATCTGTGACTTATCTATGCTTCTTTCTTTCTTTATTTATTTTAACAATTGATGGCATAGAACGTCTTTTGTTTCGAAAAGACATTATTTTAAATCTTTGCACATGCCAAGTTTTGGTAAATATTGAGATCGGAATTCTTGGGAAGTGACTGCAAGTTTGGACAAGATGACAGTTATAACAACGCTTACTCATTGAAGAGATTTGATTTAATTCCTTGAGCTTTTAAAGGAAGGTCCCGTAATGAGTACGAGATGATATCAGTGGTAAATGTGTAGCGAATTAAAATAACTTTTTTGTGTAAGGTAAAATACACATAATGATAAATATTAAATAAAACTTTATTAACAATACCTGTGCTAATACTAAACAACAAGAGAAGAAAAACCAAACCTACTACTACTAACTACAGCATAAAAGGGGGGGCACTAAGAAAATCTTAAGAAAAGCCTAAAGATAGTCTTACTTGCAGTACTTGCGACGTCTAAGTGAAGGTGATGCGAGGCTGGAAACCGACCTTCCGACCGATCAGACCCTGAAGTACCCCAGGGGATCTCAAAAACTATAAGAGATAGCGGGTTGGTGTTTGAAGTGCTTCAGCCCACTGTAATACACAAATACACAACACTTGTACATTAATCATACTATTTCTATTACCCTTATTTTAGCAACGATAATCCGCTATGGCAAACTACAATTTTACATCACTATAATAAAGGAGGTTCAAAATTTCATAATGCCAATATTCCTGTTATTTTCGACATAATGAAAAACAATATTTACTACGAGTGCATCTAATAATTACTGATACTATTAATGATACACTAAATCACTATCACTGTTTAACCTAATCACTAATACTATTGGTTTAATATATTAACTAAACGGTTTTCACTCACGTGTAAATCGCGTAGGTAAGTTGTTTACGCGTTTCGGATGTTATGACATCCATCTTCAGAACGTATGTTCTGGGACCGCGGCAGCACGCAGACATAACATACGCCGCGGTCCCAGAACATACGTTCTGAAGATGGATGTCATAACATCCGAAACGCGTAAACAACTTACGCGATTTACACGTGAGTGAAAACCGTTTAGTTAATATATTGATAAAATGTCTCACGAAAGTTTTAATATTAAAACTATTGGTTTATCTTAAAAAATAATCAAAACGGGTGCAAATCCTGTTTAATCCAGACTTCATCCAGAATTCCTCTGGTGACCTTTAAGGCCGATCTCTCAGTTGATAGGGTCACGACTCACCACGCCGGAGACACGCTGCGCTCACGAGGAATGGAGGATGTATCGCTACTTCTTCTGTTTTTAATGTAGGGCTGGGATAGTTTTAAATTGATTTATTTACTTAATGCAATTCAAGTAGAAAGTTACAATAAAAAAAATGCAATGTGTGATATGTGTACACTGTACATACGAACGCATGAAAATAATGTTACATGTTTTAATAAAAATAATTTTAGTTCAAACTCCAAATGATAGTAAACACATGCTCAGATAAATTTTGGATGTACCTTCAACAGATATTACACACAAATATTTGTATGTATATTAAAAAGCAAGGACCGTAGTTTCTTGAAGTGACTAAGCGACAGTGAATCAGTTCTTATCGGGTAAGCACGCTCCATCTTAGGCCATACATAGCCTTTGCTTACCATCAGGCAAATTATGGCCAAGTGCAAAACCGTATTAGATAAAAAAATTACATGTCCATATGTATGCTAAATATATTATAACACAAACAATCTTACACCAGTTGCAATATACATAAAATTACTTAATCTCATCTGTTTACATTTTTTTTTACTTTTTACACTGACTGTTCCTATCAACTTTAATCAGCATCTTATACATGCGATAAACTTATATATTCAATAAGTAACAGATTCTACAAGTAAACAAACAATCGAATACCTCTCAGCGAGTGGCGACTCACCGTCTGTTTACCTCTCTCTAATTTAAGGTCGCATTCGATACCAAATTCAGAGACCACTGGCCAGTTAGCTAACTAGACTATTTTGTTGTAGTATAAATAATAGTAGTGCCTGTGCACGCATAATAAGCGACTGTGCCTCGGTTGGGAAGTGTCAGTATTTTAATCTGACGCACCCCGGTTCGATCCCAGCTTGTCACCAATGATTGGTTTTTCGGGTTGTGTGTGGATCTGCAGTCATTTCATTGTAACATCATGATGTTGTGTGAGGAAATCGACATGTTTGAGGACCACAGCATCCCAGGATATGGGTCTTCCGTAGAAAGATTTGAGCGTCCATAAAGATGTGTCTGTCCAAGAGAACTAATTTAAACGTATTCATTTCGTGGTGGAGTTACAGTTACCTTCTGTCTTTCCACGTAGGAAATACGTGAGAGAAGCAATTTTTGGCCAACAATACGAATATGTATGCATGTAGTAGTAAAACTTATTAATTATATCCAGTGTAAATAAAATAGTAGATATACTGGTCAACTATTATACAGTTTAAACGATAGTAAACACTAATCCATTTAGTGTCACAGTACAAATAACAGTAGTCCTATTTGTGCATTTTGTGCAAGGCCATTTAAACCTGAAACAGGCACATCGGGCTTTCGAATCATCACCATACCTTTCTGTTGGGTAAACAACTACTGTAGCAAGAATACTTTCGTATAAACATTTTGTAACTGTTTTTGTTTGAAGATGGTCTTGGTTAATTAGTGAATGTTGTTGTTTTGTCCTTGTTGCCGTTTACTTACTATATGATTTTAGTCAATTTTTGCGGCAGTTTGGCCTAGTTAATGAAAAAGGTTTTTGTCTAACTTCAAACGTAGTTACATAGTTTCTTTTCTTTCTATACGGTTTTACTCACGTGCAATTTCGCGTATGATGTTAACGCGTTTTGGATGAAATGACACCCATCGTCAGAACGTAAGTTCATCATGATGAAAACTTTATCATTTTATTTTTTTCACATCCATACATACAACACATTAAACGACAACCGACTTAGATACAATTTAGTATGAATATAGAAAAAATAACTGAATTAAAACATAGGCTACTTGAGAAAAGACAACTAAAAGAACTCTAAAGAGTTGTTACTCTACACCATTTGAAACATTTCCTGCCACTTTGTCACAAAAAATATAATGTGTTAATCAAATTACTCTAGCAGTTTCGTAGTAGTTCCACCTCGGGGCGAAGGGCCCGAATTCCTTTTGCTGCCTTCACCCGACCTAGCTGCGCTTTATTTATGCACTGTTTACCAAACACCGACTGTAAGGTATAATGAGATACTTTATTGTATACATATATAATGATACTTTATTATATACCTTGTTTTGTAGCTACAAGAAATGTATCATTTGCTAAATTGAGAAATTCAAACACTTACATAGAAGCGAAAATATATTTTTTTGTTTCTATGTATTAATTATTACTTCCAGATATAAAAGGTGGAAACGTCATTATTTTGGCATTGAGGTAGTACTAGGCAAGTGTGTTTTACTGATGTTCTTCTATCACATCTACGGAGCGACAGATAAGTAATACATTAATTAAAACTAAAATCTAAACTAGCTCTCTATTTGAATTCTTAACAATAATGAACCTCAAGGGCGACGTGGTAGAGGAAGGCCCAAGACCCGCTGGCGTCAGGATCTCGACCGGTTTCGGGGTGCCTGGCGGGAGGAAGCCTTCGACCGGGACGCATGGAGGGAGCTGGGGGAGACCTTTGCCCAGGAGTGGAACCGTATAGGTTAATAAAAAATAATGAAAGCTATTATGTGATAATAATTAGTGCTTAATATCAGGCAGGCCGTAACCTAACCTGGTCATAACATGTTTAAAAAACAGCCCATTTATTTTCATATTCAATTGTATATGATACGCGGCAGGAGATACTGCGGCTTTGCATCACAGGATCCCCGGATACCTAGCGCAAATCCCAGTAAAACCTACCTGAGTAGCACCAATACAAAGAAAACAAAAAACTCTGTATAAATGTAGGTATGTACCTACGTAGACATTAGGTTTTTCCATGAATAAACTATTATTTATTTTGTGTACAACCATATATATAATAATAATAATATTAATAATATAATAATATTTCGGGACATTGCACACAGTGCCATCTAGCCCCACACTAAGCAAACGCTTGTGTCGTGGGTACTAGATAACGGATATAATACATACATACTTTTCTTTTGTAAATACATACTTATTATACATACAAACGACCAGACTCAACACAAGTATAATATAATATATATACTATTGTAACTTATGTGCTAAAGGTGCATATTATAGTAGTTTCGATTGTCGCTGCCGTGTTTTAGAATAGTAATTAAGATTAATATGGCTACCCCGGCTTAATTTATTGCCAGATTCAAGTGTATTGCTCCGTAATGGATATTCAAGCAATGTTAATGATGTTCTTTAGGATTTAGATATTTGACCTATTTGCTAAGGAATTTCGTCTATATATGCGGACATAATTAAATTGTATAAAATGTTTGTTACAAAAAGTAGTATTGTCGGTAAATTAAGTAGTAAAATTAATTATAATAGCTGCTGAAATAGGTGATGAATGAGTAAAGTTTTAATAATTATACATGTTACGTTTGTAAAGATGATGATGATGATGCCAAGATCTATTCGTTTGCTGGTGATCATCTTGGACCCTGTATGACTTCGTGTATTCCTTTTCCGACGATTAAAAGAAACACACGACCATACTAGGTCTAAGGATACAACAATACGACGAATATCGATTTTTAGGTAAGTGGTTTAATATAATAATTATGTGGAGCTGACTTGCAAACCACAACAATCAAAGATTGTATTTAAAATATGTTTAGTAAAAATAAAAATATTACCTTCTTAACTAATAAATCCCAGAACCACGCGACCGATAACCTCGCGTATGTCACAAATTCTTTCTTCTTTCGATTAAACAGATAAAATTTAAATATCAAAAGCCAGCATTATCAAAATCTATAATAATTTACACTAGTACAACTAACATAAAGAATTTCATCTCACCGGACCGACATATTCTATTACGAACTTAGATTAAAAAGCCTATTGATAACACATTTGACATGACTGTATGTAATTTATAAAAAACACAACACACGACGATAAAAAAACGAGATAGAGGGATGGGTAGAAAGTAACATAGTGTATATGAAATAATATTATTTTCTTACCTAAATATTAGGACCCTTTTACTAAGCCTCCGCTGTCTGTCTGTCTGTCTTTTTACATAACTCACTATAATATTTTCTGACTTGCATGACATATCATTTTGCTCATTTTCTATAAAAGTTGTAAAACAAGCCATAAGCTGTGTTAGTAAACTAGGCATATGTCATTATTATTTAATTACTTTAGTTTATGTACACTTTATCTGTATAAATACAAAGTACGATATCAAAATTATATGACTTCTTTTTATATATCTGGCAAAGCAAAAAAAACTTTTATGTCTTAAAGGTAGTCAATAAGTAACCACCTCTTTGATTACAAGTTAGTCAGAACAGGTTGTTCAGAGTTTAGTTTATGGTATCACTAAATCTGGTATGCAATTAACATACTCTATATAAGATAATCTAAGTTGTGTATTATGAATTATTTACTGTTTGTACATTAACGGGTTGTACTGGCAATGGGTTTTTTAATTAGTCGCTACTAAGCTTATAACGTCTAATTTAGACTTTTATAAGGTCATATTTGTTGGTCGAATTTAGACGAGATGAGACTAACACAGGAGCCATGTAAAGAGAGGCCTATACCCAGCAGTGTAATAAATTTAACTGATGTTGTTTTAATATAATAATAATAAAATCATTTATTGACACAAATAACATTTTAAAATATACAATAGTTGTAGCCTATATAATCTTAGAAAATATGTGTAAAGTACATTTTATTTGATGAAGATGTGGATGATTTTGCATTTTAATATTTAATTATTTCGGCGGTTTCCGTTAGAAATTTATTTAATAATATGTCTTACTTATCCACGTCAAATATTTTTTTATTTGCTCACATTTTATTTACCATATATAGGCTTTAAAAGCTATTTTACTAAACAATATAACGAATTCAAACATGATTTAATACGCCATCTTTAAATTTTAACACTATAACTAACAAATCTCATAAAATACTTCAAATAACATGACTTTGATTATGTCTATCTCATCATCTTTAACGTATCAATACATTATACTGTTTCGATTCATACAGAGTTATCAAATATGTGTATGTGTTTCTAGAATAAAAAAAAACTAGTTAACGTTTATTTCTGAATTGGCGATAAACATACTATACCTATGTCATATGATATGAGACAAAGATAAATAAATTATAAAGAACCGATCCGTGCAAAAACATGTTATATGATGAAACCAATACAAACTTTGTGTTCTGAGTAAACATTTACTGGCGTTTCCTTTTTAAAACAAAAATTGATTCATTTTTGATAAGCTAAGCTACTAATCTGCAGTTAAGGTATGTACACTATATATAGAAAAAAAAACAGACAGACACTGGAAATATGTCTTCAATAGCCCTGTATATACATACGTACCTACATAATATATTTATACTTTTATAGCAGTCGATAATTATTGTGAAAGACATGAGTGAATAATTAATTTCATGAAAAAAAGACATCGTTCTGATTACATATATGATTTAATTTAAATGATATAAATTTATATTCAATATAAATTTTGCTTTGTTATTTATTCGGCTCCAGAATTATTTTAACTTTACTACTTAGTTCTTACTAATATCTATTTATTTTATTTGAGACTCAGTATCTACACCTATAGAAAATGAAATAAATAAAGGCTATAAAGGCTTTTTATTCATTTATTTATTTTCTTATAGAAAATAAAATCATTCTTAATTATTTAGGTCGAATTTGTTTATTTATAACATGGCGCACTAGACTCATCATAAAAAAAAATACCAACCAAGAACACCAACTTTTAACGGGTGTCATAAGGCGATTGTTAGAAACCTTTCAAACTAAGCTAAGAAAAAGTCAAACGTCATAATGATCGCATCTGTTGGCCATGTGTCCGGCAATGGCTAAAAAGGTTTTAGTCAGAGACTTTTAGTAAAAACTCTTTAGACAATAAAGAGGTTTATAAGTTAACATCTGGGCTTACCTGGTTTGAACTGGTTTATGTGGTTATTGTATTGATTGGGATTTTGGGATTTTTAGCCACTGGTGTTTGAAGATGGATGTTGTAAGTTTGGTGCGACTGTTTTGTGTGAGTGCTTCTCTTTTCGTATGATTGAACCTGTTTAGTTTGTTAGGATTAAATCAAAAAGTTATTCGATATTTTTTTTGTAACAAAAAGTATACTTAACATCCTAGAGCGCACTTTACCACATTAAATCAAAATTAATTAAAATATATTGGTGTTGTTGCATGTATTTGATCTGCAAATTATGATTTTAACAGAAACACTCTCGAGTTGTAAGAACCTAATAATCTAGGATTAGCGTGTCACCACTTTTTTTCTCACGCTGTCAGGATTATTACTAATCATTATAAAGTGTCATTTATTGATTATCTCACAAAATTTCTCGCTAATTTTAGATATTGTAGGATTAAAACTAAATATTCCATTCACGAAACATTCTGAGTAAAATACATATTCAACAAAATACTTGAAAAGTAATTAATAGCGTATTGTTTGATAGCTTAAAAACGAGAAAAGACACAAGATCGATTACTAATTTGAATACTTCTTGCGAAATGTAAAAAGGCTATTGTGTGTATTCTTAAAATCGAGCTAAACTTGAGTTGTTAATTAATTGGAATGTCCCATGCAGATGCATTCTGTTGAAAATCATATTTTTCATAAAACAAACTGTTTGATGGTTTTTTTGTCACATTATTCTATTTTTTTCTATTCTTATTTTAATGTGATTTTTGACATAATGGTAGAATAAGATTCAAAGAGTAACATAGACTAATTTTTTTTCCGAAAATACGTGGACCAAGCCGCTGTAATTTACTAGTAAATTACCTATATAATACCTAATAATAAAAGATATGGTTCGATATGATGATAAACGCACATCACAATAATAAATGAATCTATGTATTTGAATTTAGTTAAATTTTTAGTTCTTAATAATATACCTAAGCTTAGTTTTTGTTTTTGGTGACCTACAACCAAAATGATCAAAATGGCAGTTAAACACTAAAACAAACAAACGACGCTAATAAACACAAATGAAGCACGGTTTTTTTTTACTTTTGGCATTGTCAGTTTGTTAACACAATTAGTTGTAAGGGCCAAGGTTTACTTCATATGAGAATGAGTAAACTTCCATCAATTTCTTTGACAATGGTGAACTGGAGTAGAGAGATTTTAAAACGCCTCAGACGTTTCTGACATGGCGAAATGGGAGATATTAGATCCCGTATAACCATATGAGTATTTTTTTATAAGCGTGGGTGACACCGTGAGGATCAGCTAGATAAAAAAAATTATTGATAAACAAATCAAGCATTCAGTAAAAACCGCCTCGCTTTCATTTTCGCATTTGTCATACTTATTTTAGCTTCAGTAAATATTAGAGTTTTTTTATTTCTAAGCCCAACATAACTAATAATATAGAATGTATATTAACTGTGTGATATAAAATCTCTATATGATTATTTTAGCCGGAAATATTGACCCATAAACTTGAATAGTAAATTTCGACTTGACTACTTATTGATGTCAAATAAAGAAATTTGATAATAGCAATATTTACAGTAAAGCTGTTCTCATATATATTGTATTTCGTATACTGTGAATAATTGACGTGTAAACTTTATTTTAATTTTTTACCAATAAATGAGTTATGAGTTATTAGTCGCTTTAGCATAAGTCACTTTTAGTAAGTTATTCTCTCTCTCTCTCTCTCTCTCTCTATCTTTGAGTCGTATTTCCTCATGACTGAGCGTCTTGACTCCCCCGCAGAATTAATTCGCTAGGGGAGTTTTCTTGGGCAGATACATCGTGGTGTGGGCCTAGGTCCTTCCACGGAAGACACATGTCCTCGGATATTGTGATCCTCAAACATGTCGGTTTCCTCACGATGTTTTCCTTCACCGTTAAGCAAGTGCAAACCTACACATAACTTGAAAATACAAGTCGTTGGTGTAGGGCTGGATTCGAACCAGAGTGCGTCTGGATGAAAAACAGACAATGGAACCGCCGAGCCTCACTCGCTTTAGTTAGTTATTAGTTTAGTGGAATTAAGGTAGTTTAGTGGATCCCATAGTTTATAATTATGAACTATTGATACCCATAGTTTGAAATTATTCTAGCCATGAAACGGTGGTCTTATGCTTGTTTATAGATCCGAATTAAATGTCCACGTTACATTTTTATGATAATTTCTTTAGAAAAGGTCGTTTTATTGGTTAATCAATTAGATGTTTGTTTTGAGCACTAGTTTTTATTATTATGCATTTTAAAAATCTATACATTAATTGTAGTTAAATATTGATGTACACATTTATATTACTATATTTTTTATAACAGTTAATACTGACCGACCTTATACATTAACTAATAAACAGAAACAAAAAGAGAGTTTGTTTGATTATACTTAATTTTTTTAAGCAAAATAGGTGATTAAATAATTAGAAATAAATAAAATCAGCCATTTACTCGCCGTTTGCTAATTTTATCATCAAAAATAATTACTATGCTATTTCCACAAGCAAACGCATCGCACAATTAAATGAAATATATCCGCCATTTAAAAGAAGAATTGTCATTCATTACTCAATATCCTATTAATTAAAATTTATGGTCCTCATTATCGTTGGTATTAGAAAAAAAGGTAAAAAACGAATAAGGGTAATAAACGCACAGTGACTCGCTTAACAACTGCTAAATTAAAAAAAAAGAAACGTCAAACAGATGCTGGCTGCATGCTTGTAGAATTTGCCGATTAATTTTTAAACAAATAAAAGAGGTTAAATGACACGCGCCACGTTTTGCATATGTTGCGTAAGTGACATAAAAACATAAACAGGTTGGGCAATAATAAGGTTTTTACCGCCATCACATTTTTATGTTATCGGCTTTCGATGGCTTTAAAAATTGCAAGTCTTGTTACAACTGTGAATAAATAATGAAATGTATTGACAATGATATCATGTTTGGGTTATTATTTAAAAAATACATGTCAATGCCAAATCATGTTTTAAATAATAAATTGGCCTTTGCAGTGAATTTTGCAAATAACCAAACATATTTATACAATTCTAATATGAAAATCGAATCGAAAAAATACTTCATTGAAAAAATTCAAATCTGTTCAAAACAATTGAAGAGCTAGGGTAAACCTCAGCTCTTCAATTAGCTCTTCAATTTGTCGTCTTCATTTGGCACATCCATACACGCATACACGTCAAACTTATAACACCCCTTTTCATGTCCTAAAATCAAACTCAATAAAAGACGCTCTGTCAACGATCCCAGCGACTCTTGACGCCCTGCTTGCTTTAATTAAAAAAAAAGCTAAAAGATTAACGTTCCGATATCACCTGCCGATGCAAAGGTGTAGATTGACAGAACCCTAAATTCCCCTTCCACTCCCACCAGTTTTAATTCAAAGTCCTTTAATTACCGACCGTTTAGATATAAAGACGAAAACGATGCGTTCAAAAACGCGGTTGGATTTCTGATGAGCAATTTAGATTGGCCGTACGACCAAATGACCGTTGCCTTTACTAATTTTAAGAAGAAAAAACTTAAAAAGTAAACTGTACCAAATAGTTTCTACACCTCGATTGACATTAAACCTTTTTACAGAGGCTTAGGAGCGACTATGGTTCGAAAGTGTTGAGAAATAGAATAAGCCAATACATCATATCAAAACAAATTGCCACTGGAATAACTGTCCATAAAAGTCCAGTCGAGTTTATTTTTCTTAATTAATAATAATTACAGTTTATTATTGCGTATCGTTGCGTAGGTTTTAAAAATTTAGATTACAATCTCGGGATGGTATTGCAGTTTTTTTTAATTGTTAACTTTTTACGAGGTTTATGCGTAAATAACAGGCGGTTGGTAATTAGTTCATTGCAAACCTCACTGTTGTGAGATAAAATGCCGTAAAATGGTTTTTACGACGTTATGATAAACAGTCTAATTTCATATTGTTGTTTGTTTTCAAAAGAAAAGAGTTTGACTAAGATGAAGACGCATAACTCTTTTACGTCTTAATAACATGGGTAAAGACATTAAAAATTAGTTTATGTTTGTAAAGCAGGGGTTTTATAATGCAAACATTAATTTACTAACTGTAGTATTTTGATAGAAGACTCTGAATTGTTTGTGCTCAATTTAATTCAAAAGTTTTGTACGTACATCCGTTTTGTTATTTTCGATTCATATGTACATTCAATTTTATGGTTTTTGCGCATGATTAAAATAACTGTACCGAATTATCTTGTTTTCAAACTTGGATGATATTGATGTAAATATGTAATAGCTGGTTGGTTGAATCCCTTGTTCTCATGATTATCATATGATCTACTTTAAACACCAGACAATTCTCGAAGTGGTGATAAAACACTTCTTTATTACTTATCGTTGGCAGTTGATTGAATTTTTATTTATTTTAAAACAAAAACGATTTCTCAATTTGATTGACCTTTATAATATAACTTGTTCAATCTTTGTTCAATTGGCTATAATGACAACATTAAGTTGGTATTGCCAGTCGTTTAAAAAGATCACCCAGCTTTTCATCAAGGCTCGATGGTTGACAGTGGATTAAAATATGTGTGTATAAGGTGCTGGCAATCATTTTTGCATATATATTTTGTTTATTAAGTACCCAGCGAAGCAGTGGGGTACTTTTGTTCCTGTATATTCTTCAACCATAATTATTGGAAGTGATTCATTGGTGAGAAGTGTTTAGTGGGTATTTTTTTTCTGACATGACCACCCGATACCTTACTGAGTTCTATAATTTAATTACAATTATTTATTGTCAATGAAAACTATAAAAATTTGATCTATGAATAGTTTGCACCCTGTAAGAGTTTCCGTACATAAATCATAACTTAAATTTATACCACAATAAATCTTTAATTTTAATCTAAAAAAACAGCTTACAATCAACGCTATCTGCAGATGTAACTTAAAGGTGTCTGAAAACAATCGACAGACGTTACAAGTTCAATATAAAAAGTACAAAATAGTTTTATATGTGTCGATATACAAACACATGGCCGCTATCTGTGTAGTTTGTTTTTTAATGCGATGGATATTAGGGATACGTATTTTTAAGATCGATTATTGTGTTTTTCTTTTTAAACTAGTTCAAGTTTTGGTGTGTTTTATGTTTAATGTGTAATTGTGGTTTTGTATTATTATCATTGTAAAGTTTTATGATACTTTGATGGGACAATGGTTGCGCTTGTTTACATATAAATGTAAGAACGAATTTTGAGACATAATTTCGCTTTAAAGCTGCCGTATTCATTCAATAAAGAAATCAAACACGGGTATCCTTAGCGCAAACTTTATTTCTATTTTGGCTTCTGATTCAAACTATGAAAAGTGTGCAAATATGTAAGTGTAATTCGAATTTATTGCTTTTACGGTGCTAATTTGCAATAAATAAATAAAATAAATAATGAATATAGCATAATAACAATGGGTATATCCACATTAACATTATCGTATCGTCTTGGCGCTTCTCAGTCCAGCTGGTCTCCAGACAATGACCAATCACAACAAACCAGTTAAACATAACTTTTTTATTTGACCAATCAATGAAAGAGCCACTATCGCATTTTGCTTTACCTTTCAAATCAAAATTTCAATCAAAATTTTAGTACATTATTTTACCGTTTTGTAGAAAAGGTGGGATAAGAGTAATTAGGTCTCGATCTTGATTTATATACTTACGTTCATTTTATACTGCTTTTATTGAGATTTATTTTTAGCACAACACAATTACCTAGTTTTCTAGTTACAAGGTTTTACAGGTCTCACATACATATATAATTATATAGTATAACATATGAGACACATAATTATATAAGAAGGATCTCATATTTTTTATGTAATTAACTTAACGGGGATTAAAACAGCTAGATCATGTATTCGAACTAGTGAAACTTGAATAACAAACTTCAATTAACCATTACGCGTTACTATTACATAACTTACATAATAAGTAATTTTGACTTTTTAATTATTATATGCTCAGCGACAACAGTTTCAATACATGCAGTACCTACACGTGATCATAAAAGCTGGATGCATTTTAATAGCGGAGGTGTAACCTATGTTTTATGACCGGTATGAAAGTACTTACACACATGCAGTCCAGTTTTCTCTCAAAGGGTTTAATATCATCTCAAGGTGCAATTCCCGCGTTTTCGACACTTCTTGACAGGTGCGTTCGAAAACCGTATCATCCCTTTGTGAAAACCACAACCTCTTTTGAGAAACCAAAAAGTTTTTTATCCACTCAAGGTGCGTTCAAAAACTTTATTATTTCTGTGGGAACGTCGTATTGGATAGCGATAGTGGGAAATATGACATGTGCATTTCGTATCGGAAATCGGTGAATACAGTTAACTCGACTTCCGCGATTTTAAAGCGCAGGTTTTATTATGAGATGACGGAAGTAACTTGCTTTAAATGTTGGTGGGAGACGGTGGGAC
This sequence comes from Macaria liturata, assembly GCA_964023185.1. Lineage (NCBI taxonomy): Eukaryota > Metazoa > Arthropoda > Insecta > Lepidoptera > Geometridae > Macaria > Macaria liturata. The sequence goes on along the minus strand of OZ026828.1, from coordinate 3,587,945 downwards.
TGTTAGATTGATTGGACAGGTGTGGTTTAATAAAAATATATGATTATTATTAGTGAAATCAAAAGTTTGAGATTATTATAATGCTTTTAAGTAGAACGTATTAACTAAATAAACAATAATTAGAACTTAAATCATTTACAGACTGTTAAAAATGCAAGATATGGAAATGTATTAATAGACTAACATATATTCTACGAAGAAAAAATATATAAACAGGTGATATAAACAAGTGACTGATTAGTTTAATTTGATTATTATGTAAATTGATGTGTTGGGAAATATGTATCTAATTTTCATAATTTTATTTTCAAATGCGTATTTCAAGCCCAAATAGCAAACATCTCACTAACAACAACAAGAAAAAAATGCAGCTGCTTGACAAAATAGTTTGATAAATGACTAACAAACTACGCCAAAAAACAATTAAAAAACTGCAAAAAACAAAGCACATGCGACACTAATCACTTACCGCCGATTTTTAAAAACGGATGTAGAAACGAACGGAAATTGGCACCTTTTTGCTCCACAAACTCCTTGCTCAATGAAAACTAAAGTTTCATCTCTAACTTCTCAACCATAGAGTTCAATTTCAAAAGAGTCCGAAACCAAAAAGAATGAAAACAATATGTTTTGACATTCAAAGTTTGAAAATTAAAAAAGCCGTAGGTTCTTTCAAGAGGTAAGTAGGTCAAGTTTTTGCTATCAATTTTATGCAGATGCATGGTTTAAAAATACAAAGCTCTAAGCAGGCAGATGTACGGAAAGGCCTTGAAGATGTTTGCTGGAAAAAAAACTAAACACCTTTGCATTGACGCATGAAGAAGCATTTTTTGGTTCTTTATTTAAATTAAGATCGATCTTTAGATAGTGAGATATATTTTTTTCGCCGTAATGGTTATCGTAAACGATACTGATAGGCAAAGAAATTTTATGTTCTGAAAAACTATTTACTTATTTATATTGTGTTATTAACATATTCGGTGAACGATTAATGTAGTCGTAAAAAATTAAATGTTTTAATTTATTTAAAAAACTGAAATATATTTTAATGGCTAAGTTTTAAACCTTACCAAATTTTACCGCCTCAAAAAGGTCATCGCACTTGCCAACAAACACTAATTAAAACAATAATTATAAGTCAAAATAATTGTTCCGCGGGTCACAGCCGCGATAGTAATCGCAAATTTGAATTAATATAATGTGTTATTTTATTTTATAACGTTCATATATTTATTAAAAACCCCAGTTTGGACGGAAGCTTTTATTATGCCGTTATTTTGGTTTTATGACGTCCGTTTTTGAGGTTTTCGAGAGGTAAGGATTGACCAAAAAGGTGTAAATTTGCTTAGGTAGTCAGGTAGCGTTTAGATTATTTTATTGTTAACCTAATGATAGTGGCTAAAGATATCTTTACGATATTTTTGTGAATAAAATATTAGTACGTTTTTGCAATCTTGTAAACCAGTATTACCGCCTATTTAAAATTCTAAATCCTGTCCATCCAAAGGTTGCCTGGAAGAAATCGCCTAAGGAGATAAGGCCGCCCAATGTGCATTAAATTCGTTTTTAAATTTCTTTCATTAGATATGTAATTGCTTTGGTGTGCAATAGAGACATATCTTATCTTATTACAATCGTTAGTATCGTTTGAGTTGGATACCCGGTATTTACCAGCACTAAAGTGTAAGATGTCTGTAGAGCATTTGTCTTTGAAATATATCATTATAAAGAAATAAAGAACAACCACAATTTTTCAGTAAAATGGACCCTAACTTAAATCCAAGTTCGTTAAAAACACCGTGGTGAAACTTGAAAAACATTAATTTTAGAATTAGGTCGTAGCGTCTTCCTAAGTCCATACCTATTAAAACCGGACTCAGTAAACAACAAGTTGCAATACCGAAATTAATTAAAAAAACAACACGGGTCTTCCTGCTTCAAGCTGTATTATTAAGTTCGAAGCATCGGCCAAAGCCACGCGTCCGAAGATAACCGAAACTGACCGAAGATATTGGCAAAACAATGTACTGTAACTTGAACTTACGATTTTATTCACTGGGCAATAAGTCACATTATTGCCTGTCGATGCTTGCAAGATGAGTGATAAAAGCCTTCAAGGCATAGAGCAGATGTATTTCACACAGTTTTTGAGTAACCTTTGTATCATTATGGGATTTTTTTTCCTCAAGAAAGGCATGTGTTTGGTAAGATGTCCAGGTAAGACAGATGTATTTCTCAAAGTGTTTTGGTCATTTCTCTCTTCCGGTAAGTTTTGAATATTTAGAAGTTTTAAAAGACAGTTTTTTGTTTTTATATTTTATTATTGTAAATAAATATTTTAATATTAAAAAAAAGCTAATATTTGAAACATGATACAGAGAGGTCAATGGAATCAGTTTTTTGCGGCTTGATTGGATTTCGTCGTGGGTATAAAGTGGCTGTCCGCGAAATCTATGAACCATTGCAACGGGCGCAAAAACAACAAAAGAGTCTAATTTAATAAACTCCTTTTGAAAGGCAAATTCGATTAGGATTTTGTCTCACCTATTTTGTTAAATCGCGTTGATACAAATTTATTAAAATTTGTAATAAGAGACCTGAACTGAGATGAACTGAGATCTTAAACTTATTTCATTTTTTCCATTTAGCCAGAAAAACTACCATATTTTAGCTAAAAAACATAGATTTAAAAAAGAAGAGCAGCTGGCCTCCTAAAGGTAAAAAGCATAAAATACAGAAATGAGCCGAACTTTTTCTTGGCTCTCAGATTTTTTTACGCCTAGACAACATGTCATGTTTTTTTTCCTCTGGCACGTACCAAATGTTGCATCGGCAGCTGCGCACGCGTCTTCAAGATCATTTCGCGAATTTTCTTAAAGAGACAGATGCCGTAAACTAAATTTCAATACGCGCGAAGCAAAACGTTGTAACTGCAACACCTTATTAGCACTTACGACGTTTCTCGTGTGGCTAAGATTGGCATAAGGACAAACTTAATTTGCGTTTACAAATATGCGGAAATTATTACTTTTGCGACGGGATAAGGACGCGAATCGCGTGTAAATTTAATTTGTTATGTGTTTCTTGTCGATATTTCTTTGCAAAAGGTATTTAAAAGTTCACTTGCACACCTGACATTGTAAAGAAACTGCATAAAAGCGAGTTTTTGAATAGTTTTGCTCTGTATGAGGCCAGAAGATGATCTTTATGAATTGTTTTGAACAAAGTCGAGCGCTTGCGCGGTTATTGTTGCAATTTCACGCTTCAACAGTTCTTTTGGACTTTTAAAGGCGAGTAGTGAAGTTTTATTAAAATTTTGAAGTTCTAAATATACCACAGGTATTATTTTTTCGTATACTGTTTTTATTTAGATGCTAAATTTACACTCAAATAAGACTTTAGAAATGATTTATTGGGTGATATGGGTTAAAATTATAATGTAACTTTCTGCTTTTGAATCACAATAACATGTAGATTAAATTCTGTCGAAACTAAAATAAAAAACTACATAATTTAATTGAGAAAGCAAAATTAACGAGTTAAAATCAATGCTGGACGGTAAATATAAAAGACTAGCTGGTGCCCGCGACTTCGTCCGCGTGGAATAGTTATTACCATAAAAACGGTAGCAGTAGTTCCTGAGATTAATGCGTTCAAACAAACAAACAAACAAACAAACAAACAAACAAACTCTTTATCTTTATAATATTATATAGTATAGATTAATCAATCAATTACCGGATGCAGAAGTTTTAAGAGAATCATAAAAGTATGTTATTAAGTATGGATGTTACTTACTTACTAACTAAGCTTTGATTGGCAAATGGAATGCATATATTAATGAGAAATAAGTTTTTAAGACTTGAACTCCAATCAAACAGGGTTATTTGAGCAAATAGGTATGCTATTGACAAGTTGAGGCAGTATGAGTTAGCAAATAATTATTTCGATTTTTTGTGTTTAAATTTAGGATGCATCGTATGAATGCTAGGATTTTGACTTCTTTGTAATACAAGAATAAAGTAAATAAACTTGTGTCTGTATAAAGTGATAAAGTGTTATCCCAAGTTATAAGTAACAAAAGGCACTAAATGTTTTAGAGCATTTAAATTTACAAAACATTTTTTAGGTAAACATTATAATGTACTCTGGTTTTTAAGAGTTGTAAACAACAAATCTATTATCTTACAAATTTACTCAATAACCCTGTACAAGAACATCCTCAGCAACCAGTAAGCAAATTGCACGCAAATTACATTTATTACTTAGCAATAGTTGTTTTTCCCACAGACTGTGTTTCCTGATCGGAATACTAATTCTGTACCGAGATGAGATTAGTAAATAGTGCAGGTGCGGAAATAATGCACAACAGATGGGTTTTTTTTATCATAAAATAATAATTTTTATGTCTTATTCTTAAATAAATAGCTAGAATTAAGACTAACGGTCTGGTTTTTTTATACGATACCTATGAATTGAGTATTTTTCTAAAATCCTCTTCAGTTTATAATAAAGAGTTCATTTATCTAGCGACTTAAATATAAGAAACTGGGTTTTATTGCTGTTATTAAAATTATGTTGTATAAAAGCGTATAATAAAGTCATGAGTTCTTAGCTATTTCTTTTTTTATATGATATAGGCTTAAGCTTGACTACAACTTGCCTGATGTTAAACAACGTTATAGTCTACGATCTAGCGCAAAGATAAGATCTATTTGTACAAAAGGAACGTACAATGTACTCGTAGTTGAATTTATATTAGAATGAATTGTATATAACTACATTATCATTATATGCCTTTAACTTGCTCGGCCTTACATGTCAGACTATCAGTTCAACATGGCGAATGTACATATACATAGGTATACTATGTATATATGTAAATAATGTATGCGAATAGGCAAGTCATACCTACAGTTTCTCCGTTACTTTGGCTAGACATGGGATGTTTTAAATCCAATGTCACTGGATTTTCAAGCCTATTTTATTTACTGTGTCTTCTATTTCTGTTTAATTCTAAGTCTGTTTATATTATTTGTCGTAATCATACAGTATTTCTTTTAAGTATAATTTTCAATTATGTTTTGCAATCTTATTTGAATATTAAATTGGCTTCTTATAAGACAAAACATTATTGCTCCATTAGCAATTACTATTATTAACAAAATTTACTAAGATATTTTTTTCTCTGATTTGATGAAAAAAAACTATACTTCAGCGTAGATTAGGCTTATTAGATAACAGCATAGATTAGATTAACATAATAATATAAAAAAACAAAACTAGTATGACGTCATTGGCTAAGTTATTTTTAGCCTAACGTCGTTCCCGACAAAAGTTCACAAGACAACCCCATGTAAAGGCTAAACCTAAACCTATTAACCTAAGCTCTGCCTATAAAGTGACGTCATCCAGACTGTTTTTATGTCACCGGCCGTTTGTTGAACCTTGTTATACCTACATAGTTGTACATTGTATAGACTTTAATGTTACCATTAATTTGGAAAAATAAAAGGACTTTCGAGAAAATTATATGGGTAGGTCGCATAGTAGGAATAAAGTAGGAATAAATTGAAAGAGACTTACTTAGCGTTTGCAAAGAAAGGCCTATATCCAGCAATGGGAAATGAATCAGGATCATGATAATGAAAGTTTTTTTTTATTTTGACGTAGGCTTATACATTTGCTTTTAAGTCTACATAAATAAATAGTTGTAAAGTATGTACTATTTAAACTGATAGTGCAATCAAGTAAATAGATGAATACAGTTTAGTTATTGCTATTAATTAATTTAATTAATTCGGGAGCATTTGTTTGCGAAATAGCGTTTGTTTGTTGGTCTGTTTGTGTGTGTATTTTTTTTATTGTGTAAAATTGACTTAATAGTTAATTTGACATATACATTTATTATGATTTACAATAAAAAAATATTTAATTAACCCAATTAATTTACAGTTTTGGGTGTGTCTTACAAAATATGCAATACCTGGTCACACTGGCTGTTCTAGCAAATATTATTATATTGGTTGTCAAACAGATCTTGTTTAGATAGTCTTGCTTTAATTGAGATTTCGTTTTAAATGAGCTTATCTATGAGTTTAGGCTCAGAGCGGTCAAGCTTGAAGTTTTTCCTGTTTATTAATTGTTAATTTATGCATACGATGATTATTTGGCATAGTTGAAAGTTTGATCTAGAATCCTCTACATTTTGTATGTCACAACTAAATATTAAACGGTAAGTTTGCTTTTTTAGACTAATTCTAAGTTGAAAGGTGCTTGGGACTATGGATTTATCTGAAGTAGGTAAGGAATGAATTTACTTAAATAATATAATAAACTAGTGGACGCCCGCGGCTTCGTTCGCTTTATTTTGGGATAAAAAGTAGCTTATGACACTTCTTAGACCTCATACTATTTACATACCAGAATTCATGATGATCCGTTTAGCCGTTTTTGCGTTATGAGTGTTTAAATAAACAGATAAACTTTTTCTTACATCTTGTGTCATCGTAAAAAAAAAACAGCTATTCCATACATTTTGTCGAATATATTCCATACGAAACAGCTGATTTTTTTTCACGAATTTCCAAAAGTTGTAGAATAAAAGTTGTTGGTATAAATGTACTAAAGCCACCCTTAAAAGGTTGTGCGTTAGTTACCAGTAACCCTGTATAATAGTAATAAAATATATATATATATTTATCCTCGACTCAAAAACCCAACATGTACCTTTTTTGCATTTACGCATCCCCGCACTCTCCCCGGGGGGGGGGGGCAGCGGGGTATGTCGGGCTCGGAGCTAATGGGACTCCACTACCGACTAAAACCTACCACGATGTCCCTTCACCTCGGCAAGGACGGGTTTCGCGGGCAAGCGAGCAATACTCCTCCGCAATTCCCGTCCCAACCGCAGTCCACTGTCCAGGTGGACCCGCCTCAGGAGGACACCCTCCCTCTTGCTGCGCGAGTGATGCCCAGGGACATCCGGGCATCAACTCCTCGGATGGCCCTTGTCCCTGCTAGGGGGTATGGGATGCCCCCACATCCCACGCCCCAGGGCCTCCTAGCGGAGACGGAGTCCGAGCACGAGCGGCTCGCCTCCGTGTCCGTCTTCTGCGGATCGGATGAGCGGCAGGATTCACCTCCCGCTCCCGCTCCTCGGCCTCCCTTTGCGACATCACCGTCTCGCAAAAAGAGGCCACCGCATCCCATGACCTCTCGTCGTCAGCCATCTTTCGCAAGATGGTCGACAAGGAGAGGTCTGTCCCTACTACCGCGATCAGGGATAATCGCGGTCCGAGCTCCGCCGGACATGTCTCGAGAACGTGCTGCGCGGTATCTTCCGCGCAGTCGCACCGATGACACACCGGGGTTGGCTCCCTACCGATTCTGTGCAGGTACCTCCCGAAGCATCCGTGCCCCGTGAGTACCTGCGTCAACCGGAAGGTGAGCGCGCCGTGCTTCCGTTCCACCCAATTCCTTAGGACAGGCCGTATGGCCTCAAGGAAACGGGTGGCTCCCTGGCCTCGTCGTGTGGACCTAGCGAGGATACTATCCTGCCAACCCAACATGTACCTATAAAGTTATAGAAAGTTCTAAATATGAAGAATTGAATTTAGGAGATTTTACATTTTCTTGGCAACTAAGATTTTATAATACCTATTATGTAAGCCAATGGTCATAAGTAAAGTACTTCCTCTATTTGAATTCGACTTTAGCACTTAACTCAACTGACCTCGAATTAGGACCTAAAAAACAGACTAAACCTAAAAAATAAACGGTCTGAACTTTACACGGTTTTTGTCTAAAACCAGTTTTACAATGTTAGACTCTTGTTAATTTAATTTAAGGTAAGTTAGCGTGAAAATTGTACCTACATGTGATCTAGACTGTTTTATGTGTTTCATCTATCACCTTCGTTTTATAACCTCCTGGTACTTATTTTTATGTCGTAAATTGTATCTAAATATATGTATACATATATTATGTAGATTAATTCAAAGTTGTCTGTCACATAGTGATCTATCAACGCACAGCCCAGATCACTGGACGGATCGGGGTGAAATTTAGCATGCAGGTAGATGTTACATCTATTCTGAGAGGATTTTGGAATTGCCACTATTAAGGGGTGAAATAGGGGTTGCAAGAAGAACTTAGAAGGTAGAAGTTTTATTTCTTAATGCAAGCACCCACTATTCAAAGTATATTTTACAAACGTTTCATAAATCTCATAAAAAAGAAGTTAGATAGTCAAGATGATTCACATATTGTTTAAAATGTTATGTATAGTTTAAGTGGTTTAAAATTAATTATGTTGATTTGTTAGCAAAATCTTATTTTCATTGTTTATTGAAAGTTATTCTTATAATTGACGCATACCAACAGAATCAACAAAGCGTTAGAAGTGTTTAAACATACATTAAACTATACTTTGACTATTTTCTTAGTATTTTACTGTCTGCATTGAAATAAGATCATATTTAGAGACTCCTATCTAACTTTATATTAACTTTACTAGCCCGTAATATGTACAAGAGTATACAACTTTGACAAACTCTTTCTTAAGCCTTAAAAACCAATGTTTAATCTCAAATTAAATATCATAATCAGTCAGGACTCAGTCGTGGGAAGCGGTATAACAACTCCACGACATATATGGACAATCGACGACTTGCAAAAACTTAGACCAGTTATCTGTACTTATAGTATTTACTGCTGTTATTCTGTGACAGGTTATTAATAATTTACGCACTAAGGCAGTTTATTTGGAAGCAAGTTTTAAATTGGATTCGGTAATTCAATAAATAAATATAAATAAATATTCCGGGACATCGCACACAGCGCCATCTAGTCTAGCCCCACACTAAGCAAACGTATATCAATGTATATTAAGTTAGTTTAGTTACTCATAGAACAAAGAAGAACAAAAATAAATAAATAAATAAATATTCCGGGACATTCCACACAGCGCCATCTAGCCCCACACTAAGCAAACGCTTGTGTCGTGGGTACTAGATAACGGATATAATACTTATATACTTTACTTTTGTAAATACATACTTATTATACATACAAACAACCAGACTCAACACAAATAATTATACATTTTAAAATTAATAAATACCTGTGTCATACGGGAATCGAACCCGCAACCTCTAGATTAGAAGGCAGTGCCACTACCAACTAAGCTAACAGGCCAGTCAACCATAAAACAAGAAAGAACCTTAAATATACAATTGTTATAAAAAAATATTTAAATACGTAAGTTGACAAAATTGTCGTTTTTTATAGTAAGTAGGTACAGCAACAAGTTGCCTTTGGAAACTAGGAGACTTGGGTCAAATATAAAATCTTCTGAAAACATATTTTTCTTATCAATTTGAAATGAAATTTTGTAAAGCATGTGAAGTTTTATTTTTTTATTTTGCATTGCAAGGTTTTTTGCATGATAGTTATACCTACATATAACGTATGTATTTCACTTCTTACTAAGCTATCCAGTTTCAAATCGCTAACAGTGAGTAAACTAACGGAGTATCACGAAACCAGACTGTAAAATTGACACCGTGTCGTGGTACAACCTAACAAGAGTAAATTATATTAATTATATTAAGGATAAACAATGAATGACCTGAAATTAGAGCTTTACTTAGAGCCGGTTAAGACTCGACAAGCTGGTTTGATTATCTTCTTTTACTTTCTGTTTTGTGTGGTTTAGTTGAAGTTGTATGATTAAGTTTTTAACGCCTAAAGGTGACATGGGATGGTGTAGTAAATTATGAGAATTGTAAAAGTGATTGGGTGGTAGTAGTTAGACTAACATTATAAATAAATAAATAAATTTTCCGCGACATTGCACACATCGCCATCTAGCCCCACACTAAGCAAACGCTTGTGTCGTGGGTACTAGATAACGGATATAATACTTATATACTTTTCTTTTACAAAAACTATGCTTTTACTATACTCACAGCTAACTTTTTTTATGTTAAAAATGTGTTTTTTTCTAAATACCCGTGACTGAAAAATATGAACTACTTATCTTACAGTAAGCTACTACAAGACTAAATTCAAAGAAAATAAAAACAGATTTATGGGAAATTAATGAAAATGCCAGTTTTATTGACTTTGCTCATGCGTTAGTGGGCCTTATTACAAAACGTGGTTTAAATATAAGTCTAGACCAAGTCCGTTTTAGTTGTTTGAAAATTGTCTGTCTACTGTCATAATTATCAAATTGTCAAAATGTACCAATGTTACATCAAAGTTCCAATTTTTTGTTGACATTTTGATTGCTTGTATGTGATGTCTGAACAACAAGAACCCATTTTTTATTTTCAAAGTCCTGGACTAATATTTAAACCGCGTTTTGTAATAAGACGGAGTGTGTTAATAGTTCAATGTTAAACACATCACTGACATGAAATGCACACCCATATCACTGAATATACTGCCTATATGTTCCATAAAGTGAGAATCTTGGTCCTTTTATTAATCTTCTCTATCCAAATGTTTAAGAGAGCGTGGTTTAGCGGTTCCAGTGTCTGCTTTTCATTCAGACGCACCCTGGTTCGAATCCGACCCTACACCAATGACTTGTATTTTCAAGTTATGTGTGGAATTGCACTCGCTTAACGGTGTATGAAAACATCGTGAGGAAACCGACATGTTTGAGGACCACTATATCCGAGGACATGTGTCTTCCGTGGAAGGACCTGGGCGCCCACCACGTAGTTGCTTGGGCAGATAGCCCAAGAAAACTCCCCTAACGGATTAATTCTGCGAGGGAGTCACGACCCTCAGTCATGAGGAATATGACTCAAGAGAGATCCAAATGTTTGACCAGCAACCTTAGGATGGTTAGTAGAACCCGGAAACGCAACTCTTATAAATGGTGGCGGCTTTTTCGCACATTTTTTTGTTTATTGATTTTATTTTTAGCGCCGTTAATAGATGTCACGTTAAATGAATCGGGTTATAACAGTTAACAATTTTGTGTCATTTACAAGAGTTTGCTTGGTATGGGACTAGATGTCGCTGCGTGATACAATGTTCTGTTTTTTTTCTTTTAAGCTATTACAATAAGGAGTTAATCTGTCTAATAGGTCAAAAGGTCAATGCTCTTTACAAATACTTTATTTCTCCATACCCCTGTATTGGAGTGTAGATAAAGGTAAAGCACCTGTTTACACACAACACAAACACGAGGTTTAATGGAGACGTGTGTACGTGACTTTTTGTCGCACTTGTGCTTGGAATGTGTTTTTGTTTAGTTTTAGAAAACTTTGTTGTACGCTTGTAGTTTGGTTGTACTTTGACATTTGGTTTTAGGGTTAGGTTATTCAAAAAACATTTTGTTTTTTTTACATGATATAGGGTTACGCTTGACTACAACTTGCCTGATGTTAAGCAACGTTGTAACCCGCTAGCCTAGAGAAACCGGTTTACTCTCGACTTGAAGACCGACAAATTATAGTTGTTAGCAGTAATCTATTAAGTACTCCTTTTTTGCTAAGACAATCAATTTATATAAATAATACTCATCTCAAAATAAAAGAATATTCTAAGTCAAAGCAATAAAAAAAAAATTTAATAGTAAACATATTTCTTATTTTTTTAAAAAGAAAACAAATACATAGCTTTCAGGCTTACACACTCCAAAGATAAACATACAATAATGTTAAAATCGAGGTCTTCGCTTAAAAGGAACATAACTCAAACATGTTATTTCTACAGAATACGGAATCTTAAACCCATAATATCCCAACTCGCACTTGACCATTTGTAATTTTTTACCGAGTAGGCGTACAGAAGTTTTGATTTAGTGTCGGTTCACTGTGTGGTCGATGACGGGAAAGGTTTTTTAAAATCCCAGTCCTTAGTAACTACTAACTATATGGCTAGTAGTTATGAGAACAGTAAAACTCACTTTAAAAGCACAGTTATTTGTAATTTTACATTATTGTGTATTGTAGACAAAATAGAAAAAAATATGAAAAATCGTATACTTAGTAAAAAGTTCGACCGAGCTTTAAATACATAGCTAAATGTAAATATTTTGATTTTTTATATTATTGACTGTTCGTTCTTTCTTCATCTCTCACCGGATCGACGAATCATCGTGATATTTGGTATAGCGATAGTATAGGATCCACGGTGTGACTCACAGAGCAAAGCGAGGGAAGCCTCTGTTAAGTAAGTACTAGTAAGTTGTATGTTTTTAGCAAATTACTACCTAAATTGTTACCTGGACTATTACTAAAATAAAAACATAACGTAGTAGTTTGATTATAAACATTCCATTTTGGGCGCTTCCGTGGGTCGGTTGACTCGTCAAATTGTAGGTACCGGCTGTTAGTGATAGTAAGTCAGTCATTAAGCCATGTCAGAGGCCCTTGGGGCGGTTGAAAACTCTGACACCAGGGTTGGCCACTCTTATACGAACTTACTTATTATGAACAAGTACTTAGTGTAATTTATATAGTAGGTGTATAACAAGGATGATGTAGGATGATTACAATGTATTGATTTTTTTTCACTAGACCTTGAAATTAATTTAAAAAAGAATTTTCGACTTCCGCGTTCGATCATGTAGATTTAATCGACTATTGTTCAATTAAAGGGTTATCTGTTCAGCACACATATAAGGTTGTACCTTGTTTGATGAAAAAAAAAACTTTACGATAGTTGGAAATTGTACCTTTGATAGTCAGGCATTTACACCACATTGTCAGAAGCGACAGCCGCATATGCGACGCTGTGGCCTCAAATAGCGACAAATCCACATGTTTACTTATCTTTCTTTACTTATATCTTATATGGAGGCGTATTAATTATTAAGTAGGTAAGTAAAGTAAAGTCAACTCTTGTAATGAAAATCAATAATACCTACTAGTTTGTTTTTCGACATCGTCAAAGTCGAGGGTCCTACCTGGATGAGGTCTGCACAAAATCGACGCAGATGGCACATGCAAAGGGAGGCCTATACCCAGCAGTGGGATCCAAAGGGCTGTGGATGATGATGATGATGAGTTTGCTTTTTGAAAACTCATTTTTTATTTTTCTGTAAAGGGCTTTTTTGTATTAAAGCTTTTTTTACTAATAATGTACAAAGGAAGCAAATGACATCGGGTGCAAAGCAAAAAAAGTATGTACAATGTGTAGGTATTTGATCTGCTCATTACTGTTGAGATAAAAAACAATTGTTTACAAACAAAGATTTTTCACAACACTTAAATGGTGTCGAGATAAGGCTTTACTTTGTCTAATATAACTAAACCTGTGGAAGAAATCTGAACTAAAACTTAGTTACTTACTCAGGATAATGTATAATTTAATATTTAAGCAGGATCTGTATTTTTTATGATATTTAAAGAGGTGAAGTGGAAGTCTGATAAATATTGTGCTAATTAAGTTAGTTACTACATCAAACAAAATAATAAAAATAAATAAATATAATAAATAAACATTCCGGGACATTGCACACAGCGCCATCTAGCCCCACACTAAGCAAACGCTTGTGTCGTGGATACTAGATAATGGATATAATACTTATATACTTTTCTTTTGTAAATACATACTTATTATACATAGAAACGACCAGACCCAACCCGGGTAAGCATACATTTTGTTAAATGCATAAATATTTGTGTCACGCGGGAATCGAACCCGCAACCCCTAGATTAGAAGGCAGAGCCACTACCAACTAAGCTAACAGGCCAGTCGACGAATTAGATTTTGTCTGTAATGCTAAATTTTAAGTCAAATAAAAAACAGATATTGATAAGAGAAATGCCTTCACTGTAGGCAATGCGAACTACATAAATAATATGTAAATCTCCTTCTTATCGAATGAGAGTGGCCAACTCTGGTGTCGAGAGTTTATCAAGCCGCCCTGAGGGTCTGACATGGCTTATATCATAATATATGACAATGTATATTATAAAATGCAGTTGTGGATAAAAAGTCTTAGTGCGATAGTCGTTATATTAAGTTGTTTATTTTGTTATATTTCCTACAAAAGAGTAATTAAATTTTGGTTAGTGCTGCTATCAGTTTAAAACAAACTTCTTTAACAAACTTTGGCTACAATCTGCATATAGGTTTATTATACTTCACTAAAGGAAGACAATAAAGATTTCAACCCAGCGTTTTAATTCGGACGGTTGATTGTTTTATTTTGTAGGTTTTTTTTGTGAGTACATAATCTGCTGAAAAGATTTTGTGCTTTTGTTATCAGGAAGTTTGTGATGGGACAAACACTTTATGTAAGAAATTGGCAAATCTTATAGTCAAAAGCTTTCAATTTACATTTAATGTACACTTGTTTTACTACTTTTAAGTTAGTTTTAAATTTAACTAAGTGACTAAATATAGCAAAGTTTTGTTGATTGGAATTTAATTCTTTATTGAATTTTCATCTACAGACAACATTTGAAATCATAATTTAATCATACACATAGCAGTGAATGTGTTTGTTAGTATGCCTCTTGTCTTAAAATTTATTAAAATTAATATCCTATCATTTTTTTTACATTAAATAGGCTTACGTTTGACTATAGCCTGCCTGATGTTAAGCACCACTATAGTCTAAGATGTCTACAAATAATATAATTCCATATCAACAGATGTAACAGTACTAAAACCACCTAGTATGGTGAAACCAGTAAATGTTATTGCGTGATGAAGATGTTAAGTTATTAGCTAGCAGAACATATTTGCAATACCTAAGCCTACGAATTATTAATGTCATAGAATTGTTACTTCTTCCAAGTGTCGCATTGAAATACTTCCTCTTTTCACACATTAATCGCACATAAAGCTTGCTCGTGATTGGTAACTATGTCGGAAACATTGGAATGCTAGGTCGCAGTTGGCCATTTATTTATTAGAAACAAAATGCAGGCTTAACGATTATAATATTATCAATTTGTGATGTATAAGACTAAACCTGCAGTTTAATTAAGTCCGTACTCAACACTCATGTTGGATTCTGAGAGTTTTAAGTTACACTTTTGTACTTATGTTAAGCCCTTAAGCCTCACCCCAAATTCAACCGCGGCGGCGTCGGTTGACCATCTCGTGGTATAATTTTTTGGCTTAGTTACGTTTCTTTAGTATCACCTATTCGTAGACCTAAGTTAATAGAATATGTTAGCTAATAGTCTTCCTACACTCACGCATAGGCGTTTTGACAAAATACCACAAAATTGGCGATATTGCTTATGCAAGTAAATATGCATAAATTCATATATTGATTGCGTATTTAAATTGTGTTGTATTTTCAAAGCGAAAATGTGTTTCCTGGTGTATTGTTTAATTTTTAACGCTCCAACCTTACTTAGGTACTGATAATAATCAAAACACAAAAATAGGCAAAGCAGTGGGAAACGTCTAGTAAGAAACAGTACTCGTAAAAACTATACTAATATCTTGAAAATTAAATGAATTATATTATGAATATTATGCATCTATTTAGCTCAAATTCTATGTCATACAGTAATTTGATAACCCAAGTTTAATCGGTAATTTGATATCAAACGGTAAACGCAACTTAACCAAATAAAGAGGACGTTCCATTTTCAAACAGCTAATTTTCAAACTGGCTGCAAATATAATCTTAGTAAAAGGCTGCAAAATTGGACTATTGCAGTGTTCCGTCCGACAGTCGATTATACCTCGCATATCCGACTTCGTTCCCACGGCTGCCACAAACGAGTTATTATTAAAACCTACTACTTTTCACATACAACTTGCAACCTTATTTATACTCCTACAAGTGTTAAATTTGCTTGTAACTTACATCTGATACATCAGGTGAGACATCACACAAAACGGACTCAACTGCACCGAGCATTGAATTCAAATTCACAATCGCGGCTACTAGAAGATGCTGGCCACAAGAACACAATTTGAAATTCGGATTTGGAATCGTCGGTGAAGGATTTTAAGTCCTCTCTCGTTGGTGGAGAGCTGTTTCAACTTATAGCGGTACAAGTTTGCTTTTTTTTGGCTGATGAGAACATATTAATTGTGTCAGTGCATGCGTTTTGTTTATGGTCTCAAATGAGGTATTACGACAAGACGACGACATTGTAAAGATTAATTGATTTGTTTGAAAGGCATAGACAAGTTAGTATGTAGGTTTGATGTATCAATAAAGTATGTAGGTTTTGTCCAATCAATTGAATTAGTATAATCAAAGGAGATATAAAGCGTATTTTGGTTGACGGGGCGATTAATTTATAACTCATTTGTGATTGGTAAACTTTTATTATCTAATGCAAAAAGTCAATGCCTTACGCTGCTTTTATAAGCATATTATAGTTTTGATTTAGATATTTTATAAGAAACAGTGGTATTAAGAAACTAACAAGATAAACATAAATTCTTATTTTTTTTATTATAAAAACTACAATTAATTCTAACAATATTTATCTCGCATAAAGCAAAGATTCATGTGATAATAAACTCAACCTTTTATTTAGCTGAAATTAACAGCGCGTCATTTCGGGAGCATTTAAACTGTCTTGTTTATTTCTTTTTGTTCTCCAAAGAGGTTGTTTGATCTGGATTGTTTTACGTTTCGTTCTTTCACTCGGTGGACTTAGCATGGTATATGCAATTCTAATTCTTGTTTCTTTTTTTTTTTTCTTATTCTTCCTTCTTTTTTTTTTATTCTTCCACTCTGTTAGTTATAAGATTTCCTGATAATCTGGTGGTATGATGGTTGACTGAACAGAACGAAGAAAATGATGTAAAAGAAAAAAAGCCTGCCACCTACATTCAAATTTAGTTATAATTTTTATATTGTTGTGTCCTGTGTGTCAAAATGAATGCTTTCTTTCTTTCTAATAGGTACTTAATTTGTACTCGCTCTAGTGTCAAGAGTTTTCAGCCACTTAGTCGGTTTCCGACATAGTTTTAACGCCCATATTATTATTATATTTATACCTTAAATAAAAATCGTTCGTTCCACTCTCATTGATTACTTCATACATTATGATATAATTGATGGTTAAAAACGGTGTGATTCTTATTTCAGAATAAGAATTGCTATTTCAACCGTGCTAAGCTCGCTAGCCATTGACTTTTGTCTTAATTAAAGTAAATGAATCGTCAAAAGTCGAGTTGTTTTGCTTCGGGAATAAACAATGATCGAATGAGTGAGTTCCAATCTTTTGTGTTTAGCTTTTGGAGATATTTATTATCATACATATGAGTATAAAAACGAATAAGTGGGTAATGTATAATTAATTAAATTATGTATTAAAATTTAAGCACAAAAAGAGGTAGTTATGCTACGACGACGTTACATGCTCGAGATTTATTTACTAACCATGTAGTCTTACTTCTGTATGTACTAGGCGTCACACTTTTTATAGCTGTGAAAATACAAAAAAAAACACACAAAAAATAACTTTTGAACTAATGTCACTGTCAATGCAGCGCCTGTAGCGCCGTCCTCCTGTCAAACCAACATCATAATTTTCGTTGAATTTTACTATTTGAATTTTTCGTGGAAAAAAGTGTTTATTTCATGTGTTCAAGTGGTAAATTAGCATAGAAAAGGAGCATTGGAATTTTAAAATAACGTCGAAAATTCGACGTTTGGTACAAACACTAAGCAATTCATCAACCAGTTCATAGGATAAAGGTTAGTGCAACTACTAACTTACCAAAGCAATCTTACTGCATTTATTTATCATCGATTTTAATTTTCTAGGTATAATCTTATATATTTTATAAAACTATACCGAATAGATCGTAAATATAGTTTTTTTTTCAACAAATGATATAACGATCTTTTATTGAAATACCCACATTTTTGACATGTAGATCGGAAACATGACTTTTCTAGCAATGTTTCTGTAAAGACCTTTTTCGATGTACCGACATATTAGTTGTTTTTGTTACAAATACAATACAACAAAATATGAATTTATTTATTACCATTTTCTTACATACATTGTTCTACACTATTGATAAAGAGTTAGTCTAGTGGCGTAACGCGATTACGTACAATAACTTTAAAATGTTAATGCTTATGACAAATTGTCAAATATACAGCCCATATACAGCGGCATAAGGGGAGCACGTATAACGATGATGTGACAAAGTTAGAATACTTTTCTTTCCACAATAATACTAATGATCTTTATATTTCTGTTGGAACAAAATATGATTGCT
This sequence comes from Macaria liturata, assembly GCA_964023185.1. NCBI lineage: Eukaryota > Metazoa > Arthropoda > Insecta > Lepidoptera > Geometridae > Macaria > Macaria liturata. The sequence continues at coordinate 3,569,756 of OZ026828.1, read as the reverse complement.
ATTACACAAGGTCACGGTCAGGAGACACAGTGCCAGTAAATTTGAATTCACAAGTGTCAGAGAACGATTACCAGATTGGAGCTAACTCAATATTTCCTAACTATCCTGCCAGGTATGTTTGCGAGCAATTTAAATCGAAGCAAGTCACCTAGCCAGGTCCATGCACTTATAGTGCACAAGATGTTTCTGCTCTAGTACCATTACCGATGGAAATACGTGAAACGTGGAGGATCCACTTAGAAGAAATATTAGGTCATGACATTATTGAAGAATTATCTAAACTTTCCCCAAAGTTTAGATAAAAAAGTCCTAATGGAAGGAATTATTTAAAACTAATATTAAACTTGCTCTTCGGTCATCAGACAGGCTTACTCTACAGCATCCAGTATGTAAGAAAGCAGTTTATGGCAAGTCGTTTACCGCGCAGGCGGTTCTACTCTGGAATGCACTGCCACTTGACATCAAGAAAGCTCAGTCTGTTGAAAGCTTCAAGACTCAGGTTAAAAATTGGTATCTGTCGTCATTACTCTGATATATATGCTATTATTTTTCTACTGTCACTATAATATATTGTTTGTATATAGATATATATTTTATCTCTATGTATTAGTTTAGTTGGTTTTTGTACCTATTCAGTATGATATGTATTAGGATGTTTGTTTTTATGTTTATGTACATTATTATAACTATGATTGTTTGTGTTATTTATTTTATCTCTTCTATTTCTATTGTAAACCACGTCCTCCGTTATCCTTTATTAATTTCTCTCCATCCAATGGTTGCCTGGAAGAGATCGCTTTTAGCGATAAGGCCGCCACTTGTGGCACTAGTATAAGTTTAATCTATTTCTTTGTATTTTATTTTTGTGTGTGTTACAATAAAGAATATTCTATCTATCTATCTATCTAACTTGAAGGATAAATAAAATTTTATTTCCTAAAACTTTCAGCCACTCTAAAGCGCCAAAGCTCAACTTAAAAATGACATGTCCTCATCACGGCCAAACTGAACTTAAACTAGAAACAAACTACATTAAGTCCATTCCAAGTTTAAACTGACCAAAGCACCCAAACAGGGTACCAATAAAACAAAGTACCAAACAAACCAAAGTATACAGTCCAGTAGGGTAGATGGCATCCAGCCTTGAGCCGCCTGTTCCCAGCTACTGGGACGAGACCGGGCCTCGCAAGAGCCAATAGAGGTCGTTCATTAATTTAATTACATTAAATTAATTTTAGTTGTTTGTTAATTGAACGTAGCCCAGTGTGCCGGATCAGTTTATATTGGGCATGTAACGTCGTCTCGTATAATTATGGTCGAACTTCGGTAAGTTCGTTTTACCATTAATTTTAATGGAATCAATACTTTTTATATAGGGTATAGGGTTTTTTATTTAATTCCCGTGGTTTCTGACTTAGGCTTAGTATATTATTTGCAGGGCAGTATTTGCTTAAAAAATAAAGATGTTATTTTATTTAGAATTATACAATACAAAAGTAGGAATAGTTTACATAAATCTAGTCTAAAAATATAGAAAAATAGGCAAAAACCAAATCACCTTAGTCCTGACCTCGGCTTTCTATCGCTCAGAATAAAACCGATTCGTTCCTAAACATTATCTGTAGCCATAGACATAACAAAACATTTACTCCTTTTAATCTTTTTCTACGTAAACCATGTCTGAGGCCCTTAGGGCGGTTTGAAAACTCTCGACACCAGAGTTGGCCACTCTCATACGAAGAATAACGTGAGGCAGCTTAGTGTCCCGAAATAGTCTTGTAACATGTTATAAATTATTCAGGCTTTATCTTATATAATATGCAAATTCTATAGGATATTGCACCCTTTATAAAAAAATTGTGCATTGATTTATAAATGACAAAACTGAATGAGTGTGAGAGTGTTTACTTTTCTAGCCCAAAAGGCTGGACTGATTTGGATGCAATTTGGTAGGGAGATAGGTTAGTCCCTGGATTAACATATAAACTACTTTAATCCCGACTTTTACCCAGAATTATAATATTACATTTAATATTACTAATTACTAGAAATTTCTATAAAATGGTACACAAAATTCTCAACAATGCTTTTAGACATTATTTTGCCAAATCTGTCAGAAGTACCAGGTCATAACATTTTAGGTGTCTTTTGGAACTCCAAATCCTATCCATGTATATTTGCTTTCGAAGCACTATCTATAGAAATAACAATTCAATGAAAAGAATCCGCGATAGCAAACATTTTCACCTACGCAAGTGAATTACGATAATCCATTTGAAATTCCTTCAGTTCCATTTGAAAAATAAACATCTTCTGATGTAATAATATGATGAAAGAACATAGAAATAGGGAAATACTGTGTTTCCTGTTTTTTAAATGTTTTGCCTATGTGTAAACAATAGTAGAGACCTACAGTCACAATATTAATTAGTTATATAAATTACAATTAATTATGTGTTTTACAGTGACTGTCGAGATCTTCTAGTAGCATATTAAAAAAAAAAACAAATTATCCACTTTGTTCTGTGGAATGTAAGTGTTGTTATGAATATGTATTTCAGGTGTGTTCCTAAAATTTAGTTTTATAGCATACGGCTCTTTTTATGCATTGATACTATACTGTATCGAATCATAAGCGTTTGTAACTAATCTAAGATGAAATCTGTGCCTAAACAAAATAGTGTAAGATATAGAACAAAGAATATCCTGAATGACTCATGGAAATACAATTTGCTTCCTGCATGAGGGTTTTGCAGCCTAGTTCACATGCGATCACCAAAGTTAAGCAAATGACGAAGCAGTCAGTTTTTGGATGGTGACCTAAATATAGTGGAAACGTCTTTGAAATGGCGCCCATGTAGAAGATTGTGTCAGTCGTATGACAAGCTAAATTATAGGTCCTGGCTGTATGACAAACTACATATGTCAGGGGACCCTCCTGCGTTTTTAAACGTTTCAAAAGATATTAATAAGGTTATCTATTAAGATCACGGAATAATTAATTGATAATAACTCATCTATTGTAAAGCGACTTTCAACTAAAACATAGCGCACTAAAGTTAATTTCAGTATTTTTTCTTTTGAATCGCGCATTACACTTTTATAAAATCTTCCAAATACCATTCCAGGTTATTTGAACTCTAGTTTTATTGCCTCTAATCATTTAGTATGCGAGCATTGTCTGAACAATTACGATCTACGCAGATCACCGCGAAACTAGCTGTTTTAGGTATTTACCACAGATATAAAATGTAGCAGTAGTTATAGAACGGAAACCATGTTAAGTATGTCTATTTTTATCGTAATAAAAGTAATTTCTGTATTAATAGGTCCGAATATTTGGGAGCTTCATTACAAAGTCACATCAAAAAGAAAATTAGACTCCTCCTACTTATTAACCTCTTGTTTTGTGACAGGATGGAATTTTCTAAAATACGCGACTATTTCCAAAGATTTAAACACATTTCTTCACAAAGAATCATACAATTATATCCATTTAATCATAGAATTATAATATTTTTTTACTGTGCCTTAAATCCGTTTTACCACACAGATCTATTTCTGTGTCATATCCACGTCTTTGACACATGAGAAATGTCATTTACTGGTCGTGTCACGTCCAGGGGCTCAGACCGGCGCGGCGTATGAATAACAGTAGGTACCTCCTATATTAAGCATACACGATATAAACCAGAGACCTCTTACGAATCTAGCGATCTTCAAAGCGTAATGAATCGATTCTTAATGGGTAAGCACGATCCATCTTTGACTGTATCATTGCATATCTACGTGCGAATTATGGTCAAGTGCAAACCCATTTAGTATGAAAAAAATACACATAGATATTTTTATATAAATGTATGAGCATATTCTGCGTCGATCCAGTTTTTTTTAGTCTTGATTAGCGTCTTGAGATTGAGTAATTAGCACAGATTGATGTTATTGATAACCGTTGTGATAGTCAGTGTAAAAACAGCTTGTTGGAGTATACCCAAAGCGCGTAACGACGGACTTTTCACCGTCAGTATCTCGGGCGGGATAGTTTTAACCACTACTTTAATAAGGTGTCTGCTGTTTATTTAGTTTCAAATTCGAAAGGTTGAGGAACGCGGAATCGGTCGAGTTTCTTAGAATTTCGCACAGAATTATGCTACCTCCTAAATACTCTTTATGCATGTCGCTTTGTGTGACCCGATGTATTCTACATTTTGGGAATCGGTGGAATCCGTGATGTAATACTGTGATAGGTTCCCATGGTTTTTGTTTATTTATCAGTACCATTATGCATTCTTTATATCACTAGTAGTATACTCACCTAACGAATTATTTCTGTGGGGAGAGTCACGACCCTCAGTAATTAGAAAGTGACATGGTTTACTATAGTAGATATTGTACGTACAGCGTACAATTGTACATTATATACATCATGTATATACATAGAGGTCAAATATTTATTCGTGGTATCAAATAGATGAAGGTACCACTCTTAGAAACAAATTTACAAATATGTAATCAAATTTATCATATCTCTTGAGTCGTATTTCCTCATGACTGAGGCTCGTGACTCCCCGCAGAATTAATTCGCTAGGGGAGTTCTCTTGGGCAGATACTCGTGGTGGGCGCCTAGGTCCTTCTACGGAAGACACATGTCATCGGATATTGTGGACCTCAAATAATTATGTCCGTTTCCTCACGATGTTTACCTTCACCGAGAAATTATCATTATTAAATTTATCATAGATAACCAAAATAACAATCTGAATTCAAATAGCCGCCAATGCGTAATGAGGTAGGTAAACTTCATAAAAAAGACAAAAGTTATGTAAAAATCGAAGCAACAATAAAGTTTTACGTCTATCACTCAAGTTTTTGGTTTAAAAACCACATAACTCTTTTACGGTAAGTAGATACTTAATAAAAGTTATGCTTTCTTAAGTACTTTTGAATGTTATTGACCTAGTATTTTTTTACGCTATAGGCAAAGCGGTTGGGTCTTCCAACAGAATCATTAACTGAACATTCTAGTGCAATGAAAATCATCGTGATGGGCTCCCAGTTCCTTCCACGGATGAAACATGTCCTCGGATTTAGCGTGCCAAAAATGACGTCAGTTTTTTCACAAATTTTGCTTAGCCGCTAAACGTATCGATGTTTACTCAAACTGAAATAAAGTCATTGATTAAAGAATAGAATAGAATATAACTTTAATGTACACCATAAAAACACAAAAATTACAAAACTGAAATAAACATACTTAAATTAAAGTGTTGCACATTGGGCGGCCTTATCGCCTTAGGCGATTTCTTCCAGGCAACCTTTTGGATGGACATAACTTACAAAGCTAAAGCTAAGTTAAAGCTGAGATCGAAGGAAAAGACATTCGTTCTAAGGATGCTTATTATCCAACCTAGCCCTAATAGCTATCTGTTTGCCTTTGCAAATACGTATTACATCTGACCCTGGAGATTTAATTACTATCTGACAGGAAAGACATGTTATTTGACAGGCATACGGTATTGTGTTGAGCTGATAGGTTAGCTCATTGTTTCTTAGAAAGACTACCTTTGGTTCTAATTGTAGGCTATGTAAATGTTAATACGAATATCAAGGTATTCGCAAAAGCAGTTAACCTTGTTTTTTTCCTCATTTACTTAGAACTTTAAAATAAAACAAAATATAGAAATTATCTTTCTATTTAAAGATTTATAGTAAAATGGGCGACTGTTGTAATATTAACATTTTCAATATTTCACCTACCTACCTAGTTCACAGTACATATACTACCTACCTAGGTAGTATGTACTGTGAACTGTCTTATATAGCATAATACATCAAATTGTAGAAAGCTTTACTTATTATTAATAAAAATTGTAAAAGCCACCCAAATTTGAGTACCATTTGATTCCCAAAATAAATAAAACGACATATTTTAATCCTAAACTGTACTTTGACTGTAACAAAATGCACCACAGACATAAACACCAACACAGAATAGCCAACAAAGACGTCAGTCACAATAGAATGGCCGTCGCATTGTTCATCGCATCAGAGTGACGTCTATCAAAACAATAATTGCGATAAACAAGATATAAACCACTCGTATTAAGTCCAAGGCTTTAGCTTGATCTGTGAAATGTGTGCGTAAAGGTTTAAAGGTTTCAAACTTTGTGACTTTAATGTTATAATTTTCTGTTCTTAAAATAAAAGAATCCCAATGTTCACTTTAGTCGGCCTTTTGACATTCGACAAGCGGCAAGACCCAAGTAAACGAAACGACCGGGAAATTTCGGGAAAAAGACTACAGGAATAATAAATTCATTGATTAAGTTATACAAATAAGTAGAAAACCTCTATACTATTATCCACTGTTTACCAAAAAATTTGCAATCTGGTTTGACAAATAAAAAGCCTTACGAGTATTTTCACACAAAATAGTACTTAAAGATTATGAAATCATTACCTAAATAAAATATTGTAGTAAATACCACCATTTAAAGTCCAAAGATTTCTATAAATATTGAGAATCCCAGTAACCACTCACGTGATATGAATATGAAGCGTAAAATTCAACAATTTATAATATTGTCATTGACTCAGTTACTTGGGCTTGAAGCATAATGGTCATCTGATAACGTAATTAACCACAATTACATGCTGGATCTTGATAAACTAATCTCTTAATTATGGGAAAATTATTTATACTGCATTGTTATTAATATACACAAAATCTTAGCGATGGTTTGCCAAGATTATATGCAATGTTGTCATCGCATAAATAGGTGTATAATATATATTAATATGTGAACCATGTAAACAATTAGAAGCTAGCGAAAAATAACCACCACCGGGGCAGGATTTGAACCTGCATCTATTTGGCTTCCGTTCAGGATATCTAGCCTCTAGTAGAATGCTCGTAAACCTTGACTTAAAATTTCTGACACCAAAGTTTACCACTCTTATTATAACCTAGTTTTTTCGCTCTTAGCCAAAAATCACTTACGACATTAAAAACACTTTTGTGTTTTACAATAAAGATTTTTTACGACTCATTTGTGTTTTACAATTAAGAATAATTTATCTCTTTTTTTTACTACCACAATCTCAATAAATTTATTCGATTCATTTTCTAAACTTTTCCCTCTCGTCTAGGCCCTTCTATCAAGCATCATACAGTTTAACAAAGTTCCAGACATCTCCACTTAAGAGTACTTTACAAAGGCTCTCAAATACTAAAACTCTGTAGAGTATACTCAAGCTATCTACTGACATCATCAGAAATATTTCGCCAATTTACTGTTTTTACAGCCCCTTTTTCGTCGGATGTTGAATGAACCCTTAAATATAAGTACAGCCCTTAAATTGTGAGAGACAATTTGTTTATAAGTACTTGTACCGAATTTTCCTGTTCTAGGTTTTAAACTAAAAAAATGAGATTCACTTTCTTTTTTACTTCCAAAGTTGTAAATGATTGTTATTGTTAATGCGATATTTTTGATTAAAAAAAAAACCATTGATGCATGTATAGAGCTACCTATATTAGTGTTATAATGTTATTAGTGTTATATTAGTGTTACCTATATTAGTGTTATAATGTTATTAGTGTTATATTAGTGTTACCTATATTAGTGTTATAATGTTATTAGTGTTATATTAGTGTTACCTATATTAGTGTTATAATGTTATTAGTGTTATATTAGTGTTACCTATATTAGTGTTATAATGTTATTAGTGTTATATTAGTGTTACCTATATTAGTATGATACCTAAAGTATGACTTTTTAAGTGTGGCGTTAGTACCTTATAAGTGACAAACTTATCTTTGCAAGAAAGAAATCCTTCCAAAAATAAGTTACAAAGCGAACCAAAACTTCCCAAATCCTTTTCAAACATTACCTATCAAAACACAATTCATCAAGTACATAATTACATTTAAAAAAACATTCTATAATTTCGCTATTATTCTACAAGTCTCGTTAAAAATCCACTTAGCACACGCGTGTCAAGCGATCAGGTGGTTTCATTAGATTTTGGACACCTGATAGGGAATTTGAATAGATTTAAGAGGTAGGTTTGAGAGGTCCTAACGTTATCTGCTCTTAGGCACGAGATAGGGGTTTTTCGCAAAGGGTGGTAACAGGTTAACTTGAAAACCCTCGCCAATTGATTCAATTATGTCTAAGGGCTTTCATACATACATGAGTAACAACGTTTTCATTAATAAGTATGAAAGAAGTGATAAAGAGCAAAAAAATTTCGAATGATAATTATGATCTTTATGAAGTTAAACATATTATTTGTGAACGACGGTGATACATACAAAATTACAGATAAATAGACATTTAGACATGTTTAGTAATAATATCCGCTATTTTACTAGAAGGTTGAAATCCAGATCTAAACATCAAGCGGTAGCAATATATTAAAACAATTGATTATTTATTTGTAAAAACAGCTTTACACCGATGATTATATTATTAGTAAGTTTTGTTATATTCTGCACACCTGATAGCAAAGTGGTCTGGATTTGAGAGGTGCTTACGTTATCTGTACTTAAGCACGCGTCAACTCAGGGAAGACCTTAACAAGCAGGTTTGAAGAGCTGTAACAGGTTAGTCTTTTTGTAGTACTTTTCAGAGCTAAATATTATTACATTTGGTAAAGAGGTTATAATACTGTCAGAAAAAAATTGAAACTGATAGGAGTAAATAGAGAAATTAATACAATTTAATGCAAATTTCTAGCTTATACCTAATCCAAATCGGGATTCTAATCCCGAGTGAAGAGGTGTTTTGGTGCAAACTTCAAAGCCAGAAAGAAATCGGTTCCTTACTGGGTAAGCACGCTCCATCCTAGACCGTAAGGTTGGCTTACCATCAGGCGGATTACGGTCAAGGGCAAATCCATTCCTTGCTAAAAAAAACCTACCTTGCCATCAAAAAGGCTGTGGCCTAACGAAAGCCTATCGGGGTTGTATGGTATAAGGTATAACACAATACGTATAAAAAGTGTACAGTAAAAATATATCGCACGGTATCACATATACTAAATCACACTAAGTATTGCAAAATTTTCAATTAATTTAAGTAGGTTTATCCGAAACATCTCATTCCTCTTTCTTACAAAAAATGTCCATCTTTTGCAGTAAACAAATACGCAACTTAACAACCAGTAGTTACTTTGTAAGTTAACAAACAATACAGCACACTCGTAACAATCAGTCCTAAGGCTCAATACTTTTACTTTTTATCTCGTTTTTATCCACTTTTTATCCGACCAATGACAGCTAAAACCTGATTGTCTCTCTCTCTCACGGTTTCGCTCCATATTTGCTCCTTCCTTTATCCACACGCCTTGTGTTTAAAAACAGTTTGACAGATATCATGTTAATGAACATATGAAGCTAGGTTTGCGTAATACAATTGAAAAATAGTGTAACATTGCTTTTTAACTAGGTGTGCTAGGCTAGGTTATATTTCAGATGACTGTGAACTTTGATATTTTGTCTTTGAATCTCTTAAAACTGACCTTAATTCTATAAAATATACCTAAGATTAATTAATATGTTTATAATGTGCCGCCTTATTGAAGTTCCCTTTGTAAATGCTTAGAATAAGAACGAGTGGTTTTAGATTAATATAGTATTGATATTCAATGCCTAAATGTCTAAAAAGGGTAGATGTTAATTTAACCTAATAAAGAAATTGAATTGATTGTGCATTAACTTTGTATTACTTATATCTTTGTGAGGCTTAAATTACTACTTCATCATGTCTAAGCCAAATTTGTATTCTCTTGTTCAATATTTCCTTGCTCCTACACACCCGCTATGTCGAAGGTTCCGGTGGTCATAAAGTCGCGAATATAATGAGAAACTGCAGAGAAAGACTGGTTACATAACATCATATACAGGGTTATTCGTAACTAACGTACAGCTTTATGAGGCCTTTTGTACGTCAAAAGCAACCACTATAGATCTACGAAGGGAATGGAAATACGCGAAGAAAATCAGCCGTTACGCACAAATATTCATCGGCCTTTGACATATTTTTTGGGAAAACAAATTATTATTACGCAATCTCACGACCCAACAGTCCTAAAAGAAGTTATAATGTTGTTAAAAGTCGTTACTTCTTAACCAACTTCAAAGAACGAGTCAATTTATCTGAAAGTATTTTTATGGGTGTGTCATGCGATTACTCCGTTCTTTAGAAACCGATATTGATCATTCTCTCATTTATTAGATGGGGATTGTTACAAGGGAGTTTTTTACTAAATAAAGCCGGAATTTCAAGGTTTATTCGTTGGTTATCAGTAACCGTGTATACATATATAATATATATCATATATACTATCATAATCTGTGTGAATTGGACCAAATAAAACAATTTTATTTATTTTATTTGGACAAAATGTGTAATTAGCCACTTAAAAGTCTTTTAAAAAGATTTGTTGATAATGAGAAGACAATTAGTAGGTTCCTGCTTATGTAAAGTTATGTAAGTTATATAATGTTGGCAGTTTATGTATCTTAAGTTCTACTCTCGGTAATATTGATTAATCTTATGAAAAGTATGTCTTGTCTTTGTTGTCCGTGTGGTTGTTTTTCTGTGGGAATCAGATATATGTATAATAAAAAAAATATAAAGCAAACTATTGGCCCAATTTTGACAAAGATTTTTTCGTTTGAAAGCTGATTATATCGAGACTGTTGATTGGTTTATTCAATTAGAAGGTACCAAACCGCCACCCGTCTATTAAACTTTAAAATCAAACGACTTAAATTTATATAAATATGTATTATTTTACTTGAAATCGATACTATAACATTTATAGTGTCTTATAGTATAAATAAATATGTAAAATCAATTTTCAAAATTCAGTTGCTTAATAGAAACATGTGATTATAATGTGTTTTAAACACGCTTGTAACCGGATGTAATATCAGAATTAAAACATCTAAAAAACTTATATTAAACGACTTAAAAACCCAATTATTACGAACTTCAGTTACCAATATCAAAAGGTTAATGGAATCAAAATTATTTACACTTATTGATTTACATAATTACGTAGGCATAGATATAATATTTTATTTAATACTAGCTGTGCCAGCGACTTCGGCCGCATGGAATAGTTATTACCATAAAAACGGTTCTAGTGAGTTAATCTTAAAAGATAGACATATACTGTTGCAGACATTTTGTTAGATCATTTTAAGAGGAATAATTCTTTCATACATATTTTTTTGATATCTTGAAGAACCGTTTTTGCAGCACACGCAACGGAAGCCCTCAAAGATGAATAATTTTCCCCGTTTTTTTTCACATTTTCCATTGTTTCTTCGCTTCTATTAGTTGCAGCATGATGTTATATAACCTAAAGTTTTCCTTGATAAATGGTCTATCCAACACAAAAATAATTTTTCAACTCGCACCAGTAGTTCCTGAGATTAGCGCGTTCAAACAAACAAACAAACAAACTCTTCAGCTTTATAATATTAGTATAGATTATTATTGGGGTTGAAAATTGCAGTAAGGACTGATTATAATGTCAAAGCCTGAATCACCCCTTAAAAGGGGTGATTCTTGTTTGTATAATTTATGTAGTTTTAAAAAAGTTGTTGTTAATTTTGTGGTCATAAAATTATATCAACTTAAAAAAAAGTTTCTTACTACCTTTTTATAAGTCGTTGTTATATTACACTTAAGTTTTTATACCTATTTCTTTTCTGTTTACGATAAAAAGCCATAGGTAAAGTTAATTTAGCCCTTGGATTAACACAAAAGAAACAAAATATTATACCTTATTGTCATTGTTTTATTAGTAATATGTTTGTTTTGTTTATGTAACTTTGTTATGTATTAAATTCATGTAATAATTATATATGTTTATGTGAAAGATTCTATTGCTGATTAAAGCGGGTGAACCAGCAGAACACTACCAGTTATCTTAAAATGAATTCTTACGTATAAAATGCGAACTTAATTCTCCACTAATGATGATTTATTATAATAAACTACTAATTACATAAAAGGAAGTAGATTTTCCTCATTGCATGAGATTACTTTATATAGACTAATTAATTAAATTCTTGAAATTTCCCCTCGTTACGATAAATTATGAGGTTTTTCTTCAGTTGCAAGAAATAACGAAATATGTGGCATTGGCGGTTTTTGTTATTGTATATCATATGTACATTGTTAAAAACTTAACGTATAATGAGCATTCTTTATGTTCATAATGTCTCTCTTCTCTTCTTAATCCCTCACTGCTGAGGATCGTGACTCCTGATTCTCTTGACTAGTTGTCGCCATCGGTTATGTTCTGTTGCTTGGTTCATTGCAACTTTTATTGGAATCTCCAGCTCTTTAGGTATTTGGTCAGACCACCGTATGGGACTTCGGCCGCGTGGCTCATTCCTTCAACTTTCTCGGTCACTCATAAATAGGAAGATAGATAGATAATGCGCTTTGTTAAAATATCAAACATAAAACAATACAAACATAGGAATTAAAATTACCGTCTTAATTGGAAGTCTTATCGCTAAGAGAGATCTCTTTCAGGCAACCAATCTGGCAGGGATATAACCCAAAAATGAAACGAGTAGGACGAGGTGTATATGTATCAAATTAAAAAAGACTACTACGAAAACAGTGGTTTTGAGTAGCATACTTTTGAATACACACTATTTGGCGTTAAAGCCACGCAGTAAGTTTAATTTTGGTTTCTTTGGAATAAGCATATGTACATTATTAACTCCGTCTTTGTATTTCTTCCTACATCAATGATTATAGAAATGTTTTAAGGCCCGCTTGTAAAACGACGTTTAAAGACGTTTAGCAATATACAAGGTTTTATTCGCTAAATACGTTTAAAAATTATTGTCTAATAACATTAATAAGTTTACTACAACAGTAAATAATGTATTTTTCTCAGATATTCCAAGGTAGTCTGAGAATGCAGTGTGAGTGATGCGTCATGGAGGCGACGTAGGGCGGAGCCGTGGGATTATTCTTTGTGATAATAGTGATGGGACACTATCGATATTGAATTGAAACAAATACCTACATAGCGTTTTTTTTAAACGTCTTAGTTTCTTTGCCACGATAGTGCTGTGATATTGAATAAAAACATGTTTACAGTTTACTTGCTCTCCTAAGTTGACTGTGGTATTTCAACATCGTTTCACAACGGTGTATTAGACGATGCGTTGAAAATTATAGCTTCGATTTGTTGATCAACATAAGATATTATAGTCTTACGATTTGCTTACTTATTTTTCAAAATAAATATGTATTTATTCTTAACTAATTTTTTCTATTCCGAAAAATATAACAAATTATATCAATAGCTTATATTAACATGTTCTAAAAATTAACCATATGTAGTACCACAGAATACAGAGTAGTACAAAGATAAAACACCTGAATTTACATGTTTCAGCTTTAAAATAGACTCACACAAACACTTTTAAAAATTGTCGTACAACAAAGAATATATCGACATATTTTACCATCTTTTCCCCTCCCTACTGACAAGCGTGTAGTGATGCGACGTGATTTACCTTGTGCTTGCAATCATTAACGCAAGCCTTGACTGGCTGTAGGCGTACTTACCTAACTCTAACTTAGTATAACTTAGCAACTTACTTAGAACTTAGATTGTGATTGAATAGGACTACAATGCAATTTCACTTTTGTCTTCCTACGCTCGATATTTTGAAGGCGAATGGATATGGTAAGCAATTGTGCAGTTGATTGTGGTAATTGTAAGCTATTATCAGCAAAGTCAAATGTTGACGCGGCCGGTACTTGGATAGGTGACCGGTAAAAAGAAAAAGTTGCAAACACATCATGTGGCTTCCGCGAGTTGGATAACATAGGTTATTAACATTTCTAAGCTTAGAATTATATTAGAAAGAAAGAAAGAAAACATTTATTGTGACAGATTTAACAGAAGAACACACAGGAGTAAAAACATAATAAACAAACATAAAAATCTGCCACAACACAGCCCCAACTCAGCATAATGCTGGTTGTGTGGAAGCAACCAGCGCTGACCAGCGTGACAATTAATTACATACTAAGTACAAAGTGATTGTCTCAACAGTTAGTATAAAAAATTGTCCTAAATATAACTAACTAACTTATGTTCCGTATATATGTATAGGTTGGAAAAGACCTGCGTGCGTTGCCATTGTTCCACCAGTCTTAGACACATCTAAGACTGGTGGAACTATGGCAACACTTATTTTTGTTCCAATACTAAAACCACAATATTTACATACACTAAGGAAGTACTGGAAGGACCTGGGCACCCACCACGATTTATCTGCCTAAGTAAACTCCCCTAGCGAATTAATTCTGCGGGGGAGTCACGACCCTCAGTCATGAGGAAATACGACTCAAAGATAGAGAGAGAAAGAGAATAACTTACTAAAAGTGACTTATGCTAAAGCGACTAATAAGAACAGCTTCACTGTAAATCTTGCTTTTATTAATTTTCTTTATTTGACATCAATAAGTAGTTAATTCGAAATTTACTATTCAAGTTTATAGGGCAATATTTCCGGCTAAAAGAATCATAATATAGAGATTTTATATCACACAGTTAATATACATTCTATATTATTAGTTATGTTGGGCTTAGAAATAAAAAAAATCAGATATTTACTGAAGCTAAAATAAGTATGACAAATGCGAAAATGAAAACGAAGCGGTTTTTACGAGACATGGTTGATTTGTTCATAAATATCACGTGTATGTGTCTTCCGTTGAAGGACCTGGGCGCCCACCACGATGTATCTGCCCAAAAAGAACTCCCCTAACGATTTAATTCTGCAGGGGAGTGACGACACTCAGCCATGAGGAAATACGAGAGAAGGAAGTACTAGAATCTATATCACTAACCTATTCACCTTTTATAACAGGTCATTAGTAAAGATGCTGCGTAACTAAACGATATCACGATATCATCAATGCCACGCGAACGCCCCGGGGTGTTACATGGGCAGATGAGAAAATAATTCATACAGTATAGTTTGGATAAGTGAAGCCATTTTACAGGTACGTATAACTTCAATGTTAACTTCAATGTTAACTTTAACTACTTTATTGTTTTGATAATTTAGTTAGCTTATTTTGACAATTATTACATAATTTTCTGTTAATAGTATGCCATGTTAGGTCATATAGAAATAGTTTGAAATATTCTTAAAGACATTGACTGAATGACCGCAGAGGCTGAAAAATATCATTAAAATGTTTTTATAGCTATAGCTATATACTTACTTATTTTTTTTTCTAAACTGTGTAATTTAAAATTAAAACAGGAAAAACATGTTGTATCAAGTTTTTGTTTGATTGAAAAATGTTTCAAAAATATTTTTTATACTTTGTATTACAAAATAAAACCAAAATGTATTCTTCTACACGTCTTATCTGCAACTTCCCATCTCCTCTCCTCTAATGCTACATTAAGTTGCAGTTTGCGCTTTAATTCCCTCCATTAAGCAGGTGATGGTTAGACTCACGTTCATATGTCAAGGGCAAGGCTGTACGAGGTAAGGTATGAGGCTTTTAGAGCAATTTGGTGAACTAATTACTCAATAAATAATAAGGTTACCTAATAAACACAGTAAAGCTAAAAAAAAGGTGAGCGCTAAACATATCATCATCATCATTGTCATAGAAGATTGGAGGTCAGTTGGTCAGTCAGTTGTCATTTCATAATATTCTAAATTCTTAGGTTCTATCTTTCTTTTAAAAATCCTATTATAAAGTATATACATATTCTTTGTAAAATACTATAATCTATCAGACTTCAATTCGAGAGCAAATCGGTTTCATCTAGGCAACCGCGGTAGATCGTATGCAACAAAATTGTATCAGGCGATTAATAGTCAAGCGTGAGCCTATCTTACATAAAAAAGCTATCCTAAATGAAAGAAATATTTAAAAAAGTTGGAATTTCAATAGAAGTAAAAATACGAGTTAAAGTAAGACTCTTAAGACCAATTTTTACAATAAGACTATTGTTTAGCAAAAGATAAAACCTAAGAATTTAGAATATTATAAAATAACAATTGTTTACAATAATAATGAGCTCATTTTTTATACTTATTTATTTAATCATAATCGAAGTTATGCAGACGATCGTGACAAACAATAATTGTTTATTATTTACTGAAATATCATAATCGTCTCTTGTTATTATTTGATATCGTGATCTGACTCTTGAGCAATTTAAATATTATTTTATTCGATTGTTTGCGTTTCATATTGGTTTGTAAAACACAACTTAGATTTTTATATACCTACTTATTTGTAACAATCATTCAAATGATATTACAAATTCAATAATTGGGTGTGAAGTGAATTATGTGGGTGGGATGAAGATGATGATGATGATATGTAGATTATTCATTTGATGCGAAAAAGACATGCCTAGATAAAAATAAAATAATTAGAATTTCTGATTTCTTATCTCCAAGACATCTATTTATCTAAATATTATCATCTTCCCAACGAATTCAAATTGTTTTCTCATGAGATATTCCTGTACAGTTTACCACATTTTGCAACACACCCAGCTATATATATATATATATAATAGAATACCCAGCTATCGAAATCTAATCTGCCACATTCTAACATACTTTCTTCCATTTTGCAATTCCGATATAACAGACAGATAAACGTAAAAAACGTCGATAACAAAGAAACAGTGCAATTTCCTATCGCACACGACAGTAAGAAAACTTTCGCAACAATGTCCAAACGAATATGCCTACACTTTGTAATAGTGATTAAATCTCTTTCGATCTCTTTTCTTCTAACTGGAAAATGGTGAAGTGTAAAAGAGATGGGAGCATGGTAAGTGGTTTATTTAATAGGGGGAATTGTATTGTCCGTGGCAATTGGCGATTTCCTCTTTGCAAGTATGCAAGATTTTAGATTAGAATGTTTCTACAAAACATTTTGTTGGTTAGATCCGTATCGGATATTGAATGGATGCTTGATAGTCGTTTAAAGTGATGTTTGCGTAGTTTTTTTAATATTTATGGGTATTTTGGCACGTTTAGAGCTAAATAGAGTTGTTTGGTAAAAGTGATGGGAGATAGTCACGGTGGTTTAAGCAGTTGTTAATGAAGATAAAAAAGGATTTTTTTAGGTCGAGCGATGCCATAGTATATGAGGAAGCTGAAATGTTTTCTAAAACTAGTAAGCCTATTACCATTATAAAATTATACCTAAACATTAATGTTATTCAGAAGCGCCCGTAGCTCAGCTAGCGGAGGCAATCGCATGCGATTACCAATGTTAAGCAACGTTCGACGCGGTCACGGTCAGTCCTTGGATGGGTGACCGAAAAGTGACATTCCATTTTGTGGAGTTCCGTGGATCAGATGACATGCTTAATTATAGGTCCCGCCTGTTTAGTCGTTGAGCCATGTTAGGGCTGCTTGATAAACTCTTGACACCAGAGTTGGCCACTCTCATTCGATAAGAAGATGTTACTGCTACCCAGTAGAATTGATTCATGGATTGAAATCAATGAATCAATTCGGCTGGGGAGTCACGAACCACAATAATGAGGAATTCAACTTGATGAGGTGAATGAGGAACGAACAGGGTGTTTATTTATATCGATAATTAATTTTACCTGTTATTTTTCTCTTTGTTCATGCAATAGAACCACTATTTAACACTATTTACCACAAATGCAACTCAAATCACTAATCAATGCTCATCACTTTCCTATCTCATTAGCAACCCTTACTTTCCAACCCTTTTAAAAAATATAATAAAAGAATCTAGTTCCACTTTCCCCTCTCGTAATCAAAGGGTACAACGCACGTGTCCAGTTCAATACAATAGGGTTCCGTTATAGATTATGATAATAGTTACATATAAGTTCCGTTGTTTTACTTTACTTCCGTCCTGGTGTCAATTTGGGGTTTGTTTTGTACAAAATACTATAAAAAGGGGACGGACAAGAAGAGAAGAGAGGCCTATGCTTAGTACCTGATGATGATTTAAGAACTAAATAATTTTGTAGGTTCTTTCAATAGTATCAATAGTACAATTATTATTGTATTTATATTCTTAGCCGTTTTTAGCCATAACTGATCGCTTTTTTTTAGTTTAGTTTTTAGATTAGCTACGTGTTTTTTAATTATAGAATTCTTACACTTGTACATATAAAAAAACATAAAAAGGGTACGTCCATTAAATTATTGACGTTACAGAATATACCTACCCTTTTCAATGTTACTCTATATTTCGATACAGTTGTTAATTGGTTCATTATTTCAACCCTTCAAAGGGTTGAAAGCAGATGCATGATTTTTGGTCAAGCATCAAGTTAATTCGAAAAAAAAAAGGTTTACGACAGTAATTACTTCTTTTATGCTGTAACAGCTGCTTACCGATTAGTTGGATTAAAAATAAGCGTTTAATAGGTAGGTATTGTTGGGTATACAAAACAAACTCATCGACAACTTAGGAAAACTTTAAACTTTAGGGATACTAACTCAAGAAAACTAATGACTAAATTTGTTTATCTCAAATGCCTTAAAAATCTTCCATAAACTTTAATTGCCTTATTGGCTTCCCATAGTACTTTTGAGAGTAGATAGGCTCATGTTTGATTAAAAAAATTAAAACAATGTCTCAGATCCCCCTACGTTGTAGAGGACCTTTTTTAGGTTTCTTACATGTACCTACCTAATAATTAATTTAATAAATTTATTAAAACGTTTTTTTTTTTTTTTTTACCCAATTTTATTTTTTATTTTCAAAGCTATGATGATTCTTAGTTTGGATACAATTTTATGGTTTAGATTCAGTCCCAAATGTAATGAACGCACTTAAAATAACATTATGCATGTGGTTTACACATTATTTTACTTCTTATACCAAATCAACCCTAGCTATAAGTTTTTTTTGTACTAGTTACTATCTTCTTCTTATCGAATGAGAGAGGCCAACTTTGGTGTCGAGAGTTTATCAAGCCGCACTAAGGGCCTCTGACATGGCTTTACGACTGCCGTACTAGACAAACAGCTGAGACCTACAATTTAATATGTCATCCGACCCACTTGTTACTATAATAATTAACAATATTTCATTGTACAAGTATCTCAGGTGCAAGAGACACATTCAAAACCCATTAGATGATATAATTTATCTAATCTATTAGCGTAAAGTTGCTATTTTTACTGAACACTTGAGAAGTTTAATTAATGCATTAATTATTCTACTGTAATTAAAATGACACTGCTTACAGCCTTGGATGAAAATGTGGATTCTCTAAAATTAGATGGCAGATTAATGAATAACTTAAGACTTTATCATAATATAAAAATTGTGTTTCGAAAAATTCAACTTATATTTTTAAGTTGGTTAAAACATCTACTAAACTAGCATATAAATAGTAGTAAAATTAAACAAATTATTAAGTTTATAATTAAATTAAATACTCACATATTTCTAATTAAGAAATAATTGGCCATACAATATCATACTAATATTTTACAGCAGAAATTCTGTGAATGTGATTGTTTTAACCACGCGCTCAAACAGCTAAACCATTTTGAATAAAATTTTACACGTGACTCCGGTTGAAAAGTGTACATGCCCCTAATAAATTCAGTAATAAAAATTATACCTATATTATTATATCAAGCAAACTGTGGTCAATTGTGAACGTATCTTCCATAAAGAATACTGAAAATCTTAAGTAAATTTAATTAGTTAACTTGCCCTTTACTGTGTCCAAATTAGTTTTAGTAACTATGGGTTAAGCCTACAATAAACGTCTTTTATTTATTTATTTAATTATACAAACATAGCTGAAATAAGTTCAAAATGCCACCTACATAATATTATACATCAATCTCACACTCAATTATGCAAGTTGTCCTCAGAAGGAAAACTGACTAAGTGTTAAAAATGCAGTTTGCAATTTGCCTTGCGAAATGGCGTCGCCGGCGCATGTATGTAAATCACATACCTGCTTAATTGATATGTTGAATGTTTGTATGTGTATGTATGTATGTGTATGTGTGAATTACCCCTCGGTGGGAAACTGAACAAGTTTTGTTTTGATGAAAATTTGAAGCGGGCACGTATAATGCTCTTGTTTTGTTATGTCGCTTAAAATATCTTAACTAATTAGTTTTCTAGCGTTTCAAACGTAGGAAGTTTACAAATATTATTAACAACTGCTTCAATATATGCAGTGTGCCGTTTACATTTGCATGTGAGTTAGTAATCTGACATGATTTCTAAAGATCAATTAAAATTGTTTATACATTACATTTTTACCGACTTTGAAATAAGGTAATTTTCAATTCGATTCGTTTATATGCGATATTGTCAGTATTTGATAAAATGACAGTATTTTGGTCTACATATATATGGTTACAAACACGTGAGCAAAATTTGTAAGTGTATGTTTGTATGTTTGTCCGCCGATTTCTCGACAACTACCTATATAAGTGATATTGACCTGGATCTTCTGGTACCTATTAAATTAGGTACGTTTCAACATAGGGAATAGGAAAAGTTTCATAAAAATATGTTTAATAGTTTTTGAGCGACGGATATCTGCGCATTCCAGGAGCGTGCATGTCCTCTCCGAGTCGTATTTCCTCATGAATGCGAGTCGTGACTCCCCGGCGAAAATAATTCGCTAGAGGAGTTCTTTTGAGCAGATATACCTACTCTAGTGGGCGCTTAGCGTAGATCAGCAAAGATAGTGCAGGTCAATGCTGCTTGTGTACCCACAATTATATTTACAAAATCTCGTTTACCACAGTCTGCCTCCTTACGCCCAAGAGCCTTATCAGTAGGATCAGTTTAGGAAAGCTGGTCGCAAGCGGAGCGCGACGCCCCGTTACCAAGCCATCTTCAATTACCTACAAACTGAGCTGTAACCTCGTTTGAGTGCTAGTTTCATTCCTGTATGCCTGTACTGGAATGGATCTGGCTCTCAAAAAAGGTTTTTTTTACATAAATAAATATTCCGGGACATTGCACACAGCGCCATCTAGGATGGATAGGTTTACGTTTTACTACAGCCTGCCTGAACTTAAGCATTGCTGATTAACTATCTAGATTTGAAGACCCCTGGATTGTAGTTCGCAGGAAACACAGCTAAAGATCTTTCTCTATTGACTGTTGATCACGGTGTCGTTTGTGCTAGAGTTTTAGGAGCCCTGCAGGCCAGTTTATACTAAATTTTGATGTAATTATAGTAAAAAAGTACTGTACTACGAGTATTATACTTAAATTAAACATTCTGAATTCTGACAATATCGGAGTATGTTTTACCAGATACAATATGATGTGTAAAATCCTTAAATTTTAATGGTTTTTGTTTTATATATACAAGAATTGCTAAACGAATAAAACTTATTAATAGTTTTTATTAGAGATGACCACAAAATCATGATCTAAATAACCCATCTTCGATAGAATTATCTCTTCAATGGAAACCTCTTCTTGACGTTCAAAACATTGTATAGTCTAGTAAATTGAAATTCCTACAATTCTTCAGTTGCACGTCGAATGTGTCTGACAGATCCGTTCTACGAATGCGGAACCTGACAGTTGGAAGGTATACCTACTGTTATAGAGGGGTCACAAAGGCATGTGGAGTATTATGGAATAGGTGTTGGTTTTAGTTTATATCTTGTTGTGCCAATGTCCTCATTGTCATACGAAAATAGTTAATGCGATTGATTGTAGGTGAATGTCGCCTGTGTAGATGTCACTTGGGTATGTTTATTTAGTAGGTAGATTAAATTTGGGGCACGGATAAAATAGTTTCTTTTAATAGCTTCAATAGTAGTATACTAGTTTAAAACAAATAACTTTTAGAGATTTTTTAAATATTTTGTTACCTACAGCAATATTTTTTAGTTTTTTTTTTTATTGAACGTACGTTAGCTAATGTAATATTACTTCCACAATAACTGTAGTATCTCATAGTAACCTCTGTATAATCCTCGCCACGCGACAAATTGCCTGTAAAATTGTAAAGTGCGCCGACGCAGAGCGGTGCCACCTTGCATTACTGCTCGCTCAACTATGAACGTAGACTAGCAACTAGGAGGGTGATAGCTGCTTAGTTCCTTAAAGTAATCAGTAAGAATTTTCAAAGTAAGTCTTCAACACTATTATCTTCAACCTTATTCGACCTATGATACGGAACTTACTGGTTTAATTATTTGTATAAACCAATATATATTAGGTGCATTATGAAATTGGCGTTTTTCGTACTGGCCACTTTAATCGCGAATTTCTCCTCTTTGGTAAGGAAGCTATTTACTCATGTATTTGTGCTTCGATGAACGTCATTTATTTGTTTTTTTTCTTCTGTTTTTTTCTGTTTACGTCACTCTTTTTACAAAATGGTAAACTTAAAATATCGTATTATTCGACTTTTTGTTCCTCCCATACAAAACGCCAATTTCATATGTTATAAATACAAAAAATAATAAAATTCAAATATCTCAAAAGCAGTTAGGTTTAAGCTAGGGTGTTTCAAAGACAAGTCGGAAACAATGTAAACTACACGCCATTAACGGGAATAGGTCGACTTAACCAGTAACCCTGTATATTCAACTCTATATCGGTCTATAAGTCGAGAGTCATTGGTTTCTTCTAGGGAGACGCTGTCGTAGATTGTTTGCTTAACATCGGGCGAGTAAAGTTACATTAACAAAACTGGGTGATGTGGTCTTCTAAACTAAATAGAAACTTTGATCAATCTGTACCTCTTCATTACTACCTACGACATTATTAATTTGATACTAATAGACATACTTTCATACACATGGTAAAGTCACTTAACTCTTATTCCATTTGATCAGTAACTGAAGCCAATAACAATCTTAGATCCAGCTTAAATCTTTGGTATTAAAATTCATTCATAAAGTCATCGATCCTTAACAATACGTAATGAAACATAAGACGATCTAACATCTAACAAAAGACTCCTGCATCCTCAACTCCTATCCAATATCCCAAGACCCATATGCTTTTAACATTGTAGTAAAATCTTTAGCAGTTCTGAAGGTCAATCTATGGTGGATACGTCACGTGTCAAAACTAGATTATTTAGATCTATGGATGGTAAGGAAGTAAAGGTGTAGGAAGGTCAGGATGGGATGGTGAAATGGATGCGATGACCGCGCTCGTTCCGGTGGCTCGCCACGACATATGAAACTCCTTTTTGTTTGCGCTTGACCTACGAAGGAATATGGGGAAAGAGTAAGAATAAGTACATGTGTACAGAAGAGTCATGTGCGTTAGTTGGTTTATATGGTAGTGGCAGGTTCTGGTGTCAGAGTTTATAAACAGCCCCAAGGGTCACATACTTAACGGCTGCTTATCGATAAACAGCCGGTACCAAAAATTTAACGTGTTATTTGACCCACGGAAGCACCCATAATAGAATGCCACTTTTTGACCACCCATCCAAGGGCTGACCGCGTGGAAAGTTGCTTGACATTAGTAATCGCTTACGATTGCCTCCACTAGCTGAGCTAGTGTACGTACTCGTACACTTTCAAAACTAACATTTCTGTACACTTTAGTCTATGTTGAAGGATAAATGATAGTGTTATGGTACAGAAACTTAGGAAGAGCTTTTGTTAATGAATTTGGTAACAAGGTGTAGAATTTAAACCGGTATTTTGTACAATGAGTAGATATATAATGTAGATAAATATAAGTATTTCAGACAATAAAGTTTATTCTAATATAATCTTCATAATCTTCTATAGCGACTGTGGCGAGCTTAGTTTCTTTGCTGAAAAATATATCTAGGTATATGTTTATCTTATAAATATATTTATCTGAAAATAAACTTTTGGGAGTATTTAAAATTAAAACAAATAAGCTAGTCAAATTAAGAAAAAGTGTTGCAAACATTAACGATAGTAAAACCGACAACATTTTTAATTTGTACCACGATACAAAATTAATAAATTATCATTAAGATAAATGTTTAACAACCATTTAAAAACCTTTCTTTTTCAACAGAGTTAAACGCAGTCCGTTCAAAATTATTTTATTTCAACACAACAGTTGTTAATTTCGAACAAAACGCGTGGAGTAATTATTTCTACAGCACGAAGGGTTGTTACCCTATCACGTTTATCAAATGATTTGACGTTTATTTCTAGAACATTAGAGTTCAAAATCTCTTTCAGGTTAATAATTGACCATCGGTTGGAACAAAATAATATATTTTTATTGAGACTGAACAATGATTTATCTTTCGATAGCGAGGGCGCGACAAATAATTTTTAACAACATATTTGCAGGACATATTGATAGCGACGAAACTAACCTTATATACTGAGCACTAAAGTTGAAATTCCCTTAATTTGTTTTATAAAGTAAAAAGTTCTCTAATGAAGACAGCAGTGGCCACCCAGTTTTTTGAAAAATGTCCGCAAAAAGTTGGCAAGAAATTGTTTTGTGACGTCATTATTAAAGAACGTGTATGCTGAGAATAAGGCTGTTTAAACTTATACAGGGTAAATTATAACAAATATTGAATAAGAGGCTGAGTAAAAGGTAACTCTTCAAAGTATTATTAATCAAAACTATTTTGAGGTAAATTTGCTAAAAAATAAGTCCAGTGTTTCAATATTAAAAAAGTAAGAAAAATCAAATATTACATAATTATTAAAATCACATATTAAACAGCTCTTTAGTTACTAGTAATTGTAACCTTTATTTATTAAGAATATGACAAATTATCGATTACATACTGTTATAATTATGTATCACCATCATCACCCACAGCCCTTGAGATCCCACCGCTGGGTATAGGCCTCCCTTTAATTGTATTGTGCCATCTGCGTCGATCTTGTGCAGACCTCATCCTTGTTGGATAATTATACCTATACTAGCTGTGCCTGCGACTTCGTCCGCGTGGAATAAGTTATTTTGGGCATTAATTCTTTCATAGATATTTTTTTGATATCTTGAACCGTTTTCGCAGCGCACGCAACGGAAGCCCTCAAAGTTGAATAAATTTCCCTGTTTTTCCATTGTTCCTTTGCTCCTATTAGTTGCAGTGTGATGTAATATAGCCTAAAGCCTTCCTCGATAAATGGTCTATTCAACATAAAAATAATTTTTCGATTCACACCAGTACTTAGTTTCAAGTCAAGTATGTTTTGTTTTAAAAGTGCCCAGTGTACGAAAAACCAGTAAGTAAATCAAGTTCATTGTACCACTAGGATTAAAATTTACACTTGTGTTGTACTAGTTTTATAAGTTATGAATCAATAAAGACCTTTAAAATTGAATTGAATTGAGTACTTAGTTCCTGAGATTGGCGAGTTCAAACAAACAAACAAACAAACTCTTCAGCTTTATAATATTATGGTATAGATTAAATTCGTATAAATGTTAATTGATGTACGGAGTTGATGCTACATTTGAAGTGATACATTGTTGCTTAGCTTAGCTATTTTAATTAGATTACAATTAAGTATTCTGCTAATTACAGGTACATGTTGGAATTGTTAGTGCTTATTAAATGTTTGAATGTTAACTGACGTCATTATTTAGTAACACAAATGATCATGGTGAAATAGATCAGAACATAGATCGATATTATTTTATTTAATAACTTAAACACCTCGTCCTGCTCACTTAATTTGAAGATTATAATATCCCTGCCAGATTGGTTGCCTGGAAGAGATCGCTCTTAGCGATAAGGCCGCCAATTAAGACGCTAATTTTAATTTCTATGTTTTTTTATATGTGGTGTTTTAAAGTATTTATCTATCTATCTATCTATAGATAATAATAGTTTCAAAGACGTGTTCCAATAGGTACAACCTACGTTTATTTAAAAAAACCTGTGTTAAAAGATATATGTTCACATAAAACATCATCCAAATCAGTTTAGCTATTTGAGAGTGAAGTAGTTTACTTACCTACACATTTTCATACTCACAAATGTATTGCCTGTACAAGATTGAGACCTCCTTGCGTCGTAGTCCTCATTATTGAGGGTCACGAATCCACGCATTTTATCTTTATGATGCTCTTCCATCAGCAGCAGCAGTCTTTGGTCACGGAGAGCTATACACTATAGGTTGGTGTCCAGACTCTTAGGGCTTTATTACAAAACCTGGTTTAACTACTAGTCCAGAACTTAGCAAATATGCAGTCCATTTTTGCTGTTTGAAATTTGCCTGTCTTCTGCCACAATAATCTAACTGTTAAAATGTAACCAATGATAAAACAACGTTTCAATTTAAAGTTGACATTAGATTATTTATATGTGATGTTTGAACAACAAGAACCGGCTTTTTATTTTCAAAGTCCTGGTCTAATATATAAACCGCGTTGTGTAATAAGACGGTTGAAGATTAATTAATACTTTAGCCTTAAATACCTACACGTGGTGACTTATGCCTTAACAGTACGGACTCTAGTGGTTAAACATAGACCTATAGTTAGATACAGTTTAGGCCGGTTACTCACGCCACGCGCCGTCGTGTGCGTGACGCGTCACGGGCGTTGACTACCCTCTTTACCTGTTGAATGTTCTGTAAGGGTACTTTTCAAGGTCAGGTTTTGGGTTGGAAGTGTTAATGTTTGTTTGTTTCCGATATAGTCTAGGTGGAATATATTGTTGTGTATTTAAGTTTTCAAATAGACTGGGTAGCAAATCTCACGAAATAAAGATCATGGCAGAGTGAGTGAGTCCTAGATGTTGTTAAACCATTTCAAACATTCCTGGGGCAAATAATTTATTTACAGATCGGTTTCCGTCACATTTACATAATTATAAAGATTTTAAGTGCGTGAAGCTGTTTATTTTATTAATTCTCTATGCCCATACGGCTAATTCAATTCAGATGAAATTTGATTTATAGCTAAATTAGAATGAGGAATAAAACTGGCTCTTTTTACCCGACTAGTTGTACCTATACAAAAGAGAGTCCGTCAATAGAATAGCCTAACTATATCAGTAAAGGCTGAACCAATTTCTATACAACTAGTGGGTGCTCGCGGCTTCGCTTGCATTAAGAAGTAAAACTTGCATCCCCTATTGCACCCTTTTAAAAGTTGCATTTTCAATAATCCTGTTTTAGCGAATGCTTACGTCATAACATCTACCTTCATTCCAAATTTCAGCCCAATCCGTCCAGTTGTTTGGGCTGTGCGTTGATAGATCACTATATCAGTTACCTTTGAGTGTTATATATATTTAGAATAGGTATGGAATAGCACATGATAAGAACAAGCTGATTGTTGTCCGCCCGTTTGTACCTGTATACACATAAGAATCACTCCATAGGATAACCATATCAAGTATACTCTTGGTTAATGCGACGCGTGACCAAAATGCTGGCCATTTTCTGGCTCAACGTATCAGCATTGCCATCCAGCGTGGTAATGCGGCCAGTATGCTGGGCACGCGGCCCTCTGGCAGTGCGCTGGAGCACTTAGACTATCTTTAGGCTTTTTTAAAGATTTTCTAAGTGCCCCCCTTTTTATGTTGTAGTTAGAAGTAGTATGTTTAATTTTTCTTCCCTTGTTTTTATGTATTATTATTTTAAACAAAGGTTCATTTCTTAGTATACTCCACCATAGATATAGTAACTGGCCACGCGCCGCTCTACAAGCGTGACCACACGTCACGGCGGGTGATCTTGAACTCCTGCCCTTATGCTCACAGACCAAATGACAAACTTATTGTATGTCTTCCTGTTTTATTACTCTTGTAGCGGTTTACTTGAGCAAAAAAATACATTTCAAACTATGTCCTATTCCCACCACGCTTCTTAAATGCACATAGGGAAAATACCCAATGACTGTAAAATCGGACTTATGTAGTTAGAATGAATACAAAGTAAATTAAAAATAAGGAGACATATTATATTTACAATATCTTCTTTATAAATAAAAATGAATTGTTGTTCGTTAGTCTGATTAAAACTCGAGAACGGCTGAACGGATTTATCTTATCTTAGTCTTGAAATGTTCGTGGAGGTCTAGGGAAGGTTTAAAAGGGAAAATAATAATAATAATAAAATACAAATGTTTAGGTCGCAGTACGAAGTCTGCCGGGACAGCTAGTTAATACATAAAAACAAGGGAACAAACACTAAACATACTACTTCTAACTACAACATAAAAAGAGGCACTTAGAAAATCTTTAAAAAAGCCTAAAGATAGTCTAAAAGACAAAAGAAAACAAAATGAGTTGGTTTATTATTATAAACGAAAGTGTTTGTTTCTTTGTTTAATGCTCTAACACATCCTGTTGATAAAGGGTGTCAAGCAGTGGCATATACTACTTACATATGAACCTAGATTATACACATAATAACACTTATACATTCAACTAGTGGGTACTCGCGGCTTCGCTCGCATTAAGAAGTAAAACTTGCATCCCCTATTTCACCCCTTTAAAAGTGGCATTTCTAAAAATCCTTTCTTAGCGGATGTCTACGTCATAACATCTACCTTCATTCCAAATTTCAGCCCAATCCGTCCAGTGGTTTGGGCTGTGCGTTGATAGATCACTATATCAGTCAGTCAGTCAATCAGTCAGTCAGTCACCTTTGAGTTTTATATAATATAGATTCTTACAACGGTTTAAAACATTTATTATATCTTAATTAATCTCAAATCAATTAAACCAAATGAGGTAACAGTGATCAAAACCCATAAAGCAAAGCTAACGTAAGAATCGCGATCAAATTGTCTATTAGTGAAGTTAATCACCTGTAGAGAGTAATTAGTATGGAAATACGAAACTTGGCATTTTGTCTGCCGCGTGCATTCCACCTGCGAATGTACTATATCGTTCTTAGGGCTGTCCAGAAAAATACCTATTTGATTTCTAGTAGACCTAGACAAAAGATGTGTGTACTAATGATGAAAGTTTTTGTCACTTGATATGCCTAGATAAACATATCCTCTGCAAGAGACTTTTATTCAAAAAACTAAAAAAATGTTAAAAACTAAATACTAACAATAGAATAAAAACTTAAACTACTTCTAAAACTAAAATACTTAATCTAAAATGCTTGTAGTAGAAGGAAAGGTCCCCAAAATGCTGAATTATACTTATCATCTGCCATTTAATAAATTCAATCTCTGGATTCAATCTGCGCACCGGGACGAGTAGCGTACTAGCAGAGAGGCCTATGCTCAGCAGTGGGTTTTAACAGGCTGATGATGATGATATTAATTGGTATTTAAATATATATATAAACATACAATTGAATATTATATTATTGAGCATTAGACATCCCTATATATTCCAGTACGTCACAATTGCACAAGCCACGTCACGGTCTGGCCCACTGTGGCATAACTCAGCTTTGCATAACATACAGTGTGTAGCAAAAAACACCTACACTAAATATATTTATTTATTTAATTATTTGTAATAATTAATATTGTTAGTAAGTAGTTAGTATACCTCTAGTTTTGAAAATTCTAAAACATTACGCCATAATCAAAATAATAAGATATGTCTGGACATATCTAGAAGAGCACAGAGAAATCAATAACGAAGTTTTTAGCGTAAATAGTAATTTACGTTCACCTACGTTTTGTAAATCATGTATTTGGTATTTATATTAATTACTAGTGGGCGCTCGCGGCTTCGCCCGCATTAAGAAGTAAAACTTGCATCCCCTATTTCACACCTTTAAAAGTGGTATTTCCAAAAATCCTATCTTAGCGAATTTCTACGTCACTACATCTAGCTGCATGCCAAATTTCAGCCCGATCTGCCCAGTGGTTTCAGCTGTGCGTTGATAAATCACTCACTATATCAGTCAGTCAGTCAGTCACCTTTGAGTTTTATGTATTTAGATGGGCATTACCAGCCATCATCATGTGAAAAATATGTGTGTGCTTTGGCAGCATTGTTTGAGAGCTAGTTCATTTATTTATTTATTATTCTTCTATGTACCACGTAATTAAAAAAAAAAAAATACCTAGAGATTTTTTGTAAAACACGTGTATTTTTTTTCGTTGCAAGAGACAATGGCTAAGCTTTATGCTAGCCAGTGTCTTCACAAATTTTGCTTACATGTAAAAGTCTACTATACTCTACTTATATCTTATTAGTTCATTTCCTGTAAAGACAAGTTTCACCTTCTACTTCTACTAGGCTTGTGTTTTTTTTTAAGTGTCTCGGTGGTGGAATATTTCTCTACTTTAAAAAAATTTCTTTAAGTACATTCTAACATACTTTTATTAAACTAGCTGATAATGAAAGTTTAGAATACTAACCAAAGCAAGCCCTTTTTAATCAAAGCCCATCATTAAAAATTTGCATTCTTGCGGAACCATCTTGCGACGGTCATAATTAGTATTTTACAGCTGATAAAGCTTGCTTATCAAGTATTATAAAACTTTCAAAAGCCCCACGAAACTAACGATAAGAGTTATTAATGATTAATTATATTAATTACCCATAATAACTTATTATTATCATATTGCAATGTTGCCAAACGGTTGCGATGAACGAGTGTGGCATTTTGGAAGACGGTTTAGCTACATATTATTAAAAAAAATTAAACCTATATATTTTTCTAAGTTAACAATATGAGTGTTTTTTTGTTGTTGTTTTAACCTCCGACAAATAAGATAGATGTTTATAAAACTGAATGGAATGACCAATTTTGATGTAGTTTTTAATAAGTTTCGTAGCCATATTTCTTCATAATCGGTTCAGCTGTTTCATAGTATTTTTACTACAAATCATTAAAAATTATATTTGTTAAACAAATTCTCGCGTTTTTAAATATTTGTTTTGTTACAAAATAGCACCACCTTTTTATAAATTTTAATGCAACTAAGCAAAAGATTAAACTCTTTGATTGATGGTTTGAATGAACGAATTCTCGACGTAATAAGCTTCATGGAAGGGTGGTTTAATGAATATTCATATATTATTAATATTTACATGGGTTTTAAATGGGTTATTGAGGCTCATTCGATATATAAGTTTATATGCTTAAATTTGTGGGAAGAAATGGCTTGAAGTAAATTTTAATTAGGTACTTTGGTGAGGTTTTTGTTTATAAACATTAATAAAGCTAATAGTAATAAGGAAAACGACTAGTTTTAGTGCACAATTTTCAGTTTATAATTTTGTGTACCTATATATTTATTACGAATTCTTGCACTTTTTAAAAATAATTTAAAATGCTGCAAATTTTTCATTTTATTAACATATATATATATATATAGTAGACCTGTTTATTCAAATTAGACATTTGTACAATACCTACATCTGATAAATTAGTCAAATTACGAGTATAACAACAGGGTATTGTGAAGTCTAAATAAATGTACCGGATGTACAAGTTTCTGATACTTAACCTCATTAGATATACATTTTACTTATCACTAAAAAGCCAAGAATAATTCGTCAGACAGATCTTTCAAAACCGAATTAAATTATGAAACAAAATTAATTCAAACTCAAATTAACAAGACAAGACTCTACAATTATAAAATCGGCAAGTTTTTATTGCAATTGTGTAATATTTAAATCCACGGCCCGAGGGTATTGCTATGCAAATCTCAAGGCAAATGAAAGTGAAGACGATCTTTGGCCTGAATTGGCTGTACCAGGTAGATTTGCCATTTTACGACAGATTTAAAATGTATTATGAAATGAAATGAAATAATTTATTAGAAATCATGTCACGTTACATTCTCATAACTCTAATTAATATATTAGAGGGAAAGCACATTCCAAGATTTACTTCGTCAACATTATTATAATTATTACATTTATTGAATTATTTATGAAAAACATTAAGTAATTGATTATTTATGAAAAATTTACAATTTTAGGTTTAGGTTTTTTACCTATTTTAATAAAAAAGTTATTTATCCACTTGTATGAAACTCAAATCGAGCCGAAGTCCATAAAATACAATTCCAAATTTTCTTTTCCGCTGTGAATGGTTCTAAAAATAAACACAGTTTTTCTGAAAAAGGTAGTATAAAATATGATAAAAACGTATCTAAAAAGGCGTGAAATGTGGATTTATTTAAGTTAAAGTTTATCACGTTATCTATTGTTTAGTATTGGCAATACTAAATTGTCACTTAAATTCAAATGTCTTTGTTACTTAAATTCAAATGTCTTTGTCACTTAAATTCAATTGTCATTGTCAAAGCGCTCTTCCGTTTGCGACAGAACGCGGGTTGGACGCGTCTCTGTGGCCTTGCTAACAATCATGTAAAAACAAGTGAATTAAATTAAACAAGTGAAGTGCATACGTGACTTTAATTGCTAACCTACAGGCTAACCTAATATCTAACATCTATGCAGTCTGTTATAATAGACCATGTTTGAAACACCATGTTTTATCTCTTTAGATTTTTTTTTTTTTCAAAGAGATGAATTTGTGATTTCTTTTCTTATTGATTAATAACAATGAAACCAAACCGAGCCCATGAAGATAACGATATACTAACAGAATTGATTCTTCTTCTTATCGAATGAGACTGGCCCACTCTGGTGTCGAGAGTTTATCAAGCCGCCCTAAGGGCCTCTGACATGGCTTAACGACTACCGTATTAGACAAAGCCGGGACCTACAATTTAACGTGTCATCCTACCCACGGGAAGCGCCTTTAATGGAATACCGCTTTATCGGTCACCCATCCATGGACTGACCGCAACATTTGATTCTAAAAGTTTTCTATTTGAACGCAAAGTTCAGAAATCTACCTTGAACCTCCTGACCGTCTGTCTTACCATTCTAATATATATAGTATTGCTTGCTAAACTCTGACATATAATTGCTGGTCGTTTTTTAACTAATTGATTGGCCACACTTTTATTTATTGCCATGTCAAAGTACTCTAATAAAATATCACGATTATTTGTAGAAAGGTAGAAAGTGGTGTGAAATAGTTCAGCAAAACAAAGTGTTTTAGTTTCGCTTTTACGTAGAGCAATTTAAAGTTATTGAATATTTTAGCGATTAAATTGGCAAACATCAGAATTTGTGACCACAGAAAACAGTAGATATACTTAATTAAAAGTAAAAAACCTGTAACCTTTTTATATAAAAACACTTTGTTCTAAAATCAAATATGAAGTTTCAGTTTTTATAACTCAACATAACCATAAAATAAAATGAGCAACATACTACATTATTCGAATTCACAGTCGCGTATAAAAACAATAATTGTTACAGAGGATTTTTATATTTAATTGGAAATTACATTAGCAATGTTCATAATATATTTAATTCTTATTTGACTTGACACGTAACCCTTATCATACTGCTCATTACCCCAAACATTCGTTGCTCGACAGACATCAATAAAATAACGTCCAAAAACCCAACGACGTATCACATCCTCTATCAACTCCAAGAAGGCCATAAAACTCCTTACAATACTGCTGCGGTCAGCCCCTGAGACCTGTCAACCGTGACGCAACCTCCTTGCATGTTATACCAACCTTACAGCATGAATAATAAACGTCAAAATCAAATGACAGTTGTAATTCCCGCCAAAATGCTAACATCATATTTTTTCTCGACTTCTATTATTTAGAGTATGAAGTCCAAAGTTTTAAGGTTGAATTTGTTGTAAAAAGGCCAAGATTGTTAAATTAAAGTAAGGGGCAGTCAGTTCCAACCCTATCGTTACGGTGCGCGCACAGTTGATAATGAGTGAGCTGAGCAAACTATTTTTTTACCGACACTGCTTGAGGTCGGGTTGTAAGTAAATTTTCTTGAGTGTGGTGTGAATTAGTTGAAAAAACTGCTCTAATATGTAGGGTTTTAGGAAGTAGAGTTTTTGAACATCTGGCTTCGAAGCAGATGGTTTTAACCCCTTACTGACTACATTTTTACTATTTCGAGCTACGAGCTTTCCTGAGTCTTTCTCCCTTTTTTATCAGAGCTGAGGAGAACAGATTTTTCTATACATATTACATTTTGACTTTAAATTACAAATTAAAATGTTTCAACGAACATTTTATGGCGAGTACTCCCGCAGGTACCTACAGGTATTAATATATAGGTAATTGTTATTTATATAATTATACTTATATCATGTTATTAGATACAAACATATTGAAACGGCTAAAAAAGTTAACGGTGATCTTTTCAATCATATGATTGTAAATTTTACGTAAAATGAAGAAACTACATAGCATCTACATAGGTATAATATGTTGAATGTTAATAACTTATTGAAAACAGTCTCTAGACATAGACTGAATCTTTAGTTTAGTTTTTTTAAGATAAATAATTATCTATATATAAAGTATTACTTGAATTTACTGTTACTTTTTAATGTTGCTAAGTGAAACTAGATTATTTTAGCCATTAATAAAACAAGTCAAAGACCTCTCGCCTCCCACTCCCAGATAGCTAGTTATATACTTAGTACATTCTGAGCAAATACTTAACAAATACCAACTTATTTCTTTTGTAACAGTATATAAATTACTAGCTGTGCCTGCCGCGTGGAATAGTTATTTTGGGCATTAATTCTTTGAATTTTGAACCGTTTTCGCAGCGAACGCATCGGAAGCTCTCAAAGATGAATAATTTTCCCCGTTTTTCCACATTTTCCATTGTTTCTTCGCTCCTATTAGTTGCAGCGTGATGTTATATAGCCTAAAACCTTCCTCGATAAATGGTCTATTCACACAAAAATATTTTTTCAATTCGCACGAGTAGTTCCTGAGATTTGTGCGTTCAAACAAGCAAACAAGCTCTTCAGCTTTATTATATTAGTATATATACAGGTATATATGGGTTTAACGATGTTTGTATTTTGATTTAAGTTCCTTTAATAAACATGAGTTAGTAAATAATAGGAAAAGAAATATTTAGGCAACATGCAATCTAGTCTATGTATTTGTATGTAACAAATATTTTACATAATGTAGGTTAGCTGTTTTTTAAATCACGTAAATTTACTGTATTTACAAAAGAAAAGTATATAAGTATTAAATCCGTTATTTAGTACCCACGACACAAGCGTTTGCTTAGTGTGGGGCTAGATGGCGCTGTGTGCTATGTCCGGGAATGTTTATTTATTTATTTAATTGTAATTTAATGAATGCATGAATTGTTGACATTAAAAACATTGGATATCATCAAAATATAACTAAAACTTGATTAGTAATCAAAACTACATCAACCTACTAGTTTTTAATAATCAATAATCGTAATAATTTTATGTATTACAGAAGTGAAATTTTTGTCATCGACTAAACTATCCAAAGACTATACAATAAATATAAATTATCGCGCGGGCCAATTTAAATATATAAATTGTAAAAAATATATTGAAAACTGCAATTTTATTAAACATAATAGTATATATAAATTTCTTTAACTTAACTCCAACATGTTATAAGTTTATGCATAAGTAGTGACTTGATAAACAATAATGTAAATATAAATTGAACGTTACTAGGATTAATACTTACACTAGTAATTGTACATAGTTTAATCATTGTTATTTAATAAAGATATTTTGAAATTGAAATTGAAAATTGAATTGAAATTTAAAAATAATCTAATTATGCGTTCATTACGACTAACCAGTAACCAGATGTTAGTGTGATATTTGAAATCTACTCACCTCGTAGATTTATTATTGTAAATGTAGTTCATAGATATGTAGACTAAAACCTCCTTCTATAAAACACTAACACAAAAAAAAACAATAAACATACAAATATTAAAATAGATTTTAAGTATGAACGAACGGTCTCATTTTCTTAAAATATTATCATCATCCTAATGGACCCACTGCAGGGTATAGGCCTCCTCCCTCTTACTCCAATACTCCCTGTCTGGCGCTGTTCTTGCCCAAATGTTTCCTTCTAACTTTCTAATATCATCCAGCCACCGTTGCACAGGTCTTCCTACACTTCGCTTACCTAGCCTTAAAATATTATAATGATATGTACATAACTAAGTAGGTATAGTTTACAAAGTGTAAATTACAAAATGAATGTCCTAATAGATAATTTTGTCGCTTTACAGTGACCATTATAACATTCATGTATGAGTTTGTTTTTCCACAATGAGGTGTCTAGTCTTA
This sequence comes from Macaria liturata, assembly GCA_964023185.1. Taxonomy (NCBI): domain Eukaryota; kingdom Metazoa; phylum Arthropoda; class Insecta; order Lepidoptera; family Geometridae; genus Macaria; species Macaria liturata. The sequence goes on along the minus strand of OZ026828.1, from coordinate 3,533,644 downwards.
AAGCCATTTAACGAAGTCAGCTCTGCATTCTGAATTATTACTATTTGTATCATTAATTACATTACAACTAAGTTTATTGACATTAAAGTAACGGTTATGCCGGAAACGCGTTTTAGCCAAATAGGCTGGGCTATAAAATATTAGTTGATTTCAACTGATCTCATTATTTACGAAGAAGGAGATAGAAAAACTTGGCTTAATGAGAGCTTGAAGTGTGGTGCAAGTGGAAATAAAAAAAAGCTGAAACCATATTTTTTTTTTGAAAATTAAAAAATCCTCTATCATCGGGATAAGTGATTATTTTATTAATTCTGTTCTAAGAATTGTTCCAACTTTTGAATCCTTACGGGCTTTTCACTATTCAAGATTTCAAAAAAGAGTCTCTCAACTGAACAGAATGTTTTATTGGATTTTATGCACCAAGTATTATACAAATCTAATTAATAAAAAATTGACCATCGACGATAGGTACTCCAATTGTTTCTTCATTATTTTATTTTAACCAAATTAATATCTGCTCCTCGCGTTTGCTTATAACTTGACCCTATCTACCTTGACAATAACTTTAGCGAAATTTGAATACCTGACGTAGCCAGCCATGCGCAAACGCAACGGAAAGAATCCTTTATTCGAATCGCTCCTTTAAACTACTGCAGTCGGTCAAGGCTCCTAACTTTGACGATTTATGATGCATTTTTAAAGAAAACAACTCTTAATGGTAAGTAGTATCCGGTGCGATTATGGAGACTTCAATGTCGAAGGTATTTGGACTTGAAAGAACCTTGAGAATGCTAGGTCAGAGTGTACGTTTAACTTAACCCGCCTTATTACATAACGCGGCTTAAATGTTACTCCAGTACTGTTAAAATAAAAAGTCAGTTCTTGTTGTTCAACATTTGTCTGTTTACTGTCATAACAATCAAACTGTCAAAATGTTACCTATGATATATCAACGTCCCAGTTTGAAATTGATATTTGATTGTTTGTATACTAATATTTAAACCACGTTTTGTAATAAGACCCAAGTTTAACGAAGTAAGTAAAGAGATTAATTGTGCAGTAGATTGGGTTAGGATGGGTGACCGAATTAATTGCAACAGACAGAGTGAAAAGGTGACAATTGAGTTCAATAACTATATTTCAATCTTCATAGTTTTGTGAGTCTTCTTCTTCTTATCGAATGAGAGTGGCTAGCTCTGGTGTAGAGAGTTTATCAAGCCAAGTTTTTTTTTATAGGGGCCACTGACTTGGCTTAACGACTGCCGTGCTATGACGAAAAACCGGGACCTGCAATTTAACGTGTCATCCGACCCACGGAAGTTCCCAAAATGGAATGCCACTTTTCGGTTACCCATCCAAGAACTGACTGCGTCAACCGTTGCTTAACGTTGGTAATCGCATGCGACTGTTTCCGCTAGCTTACGGTTTTGTTAGTAAAAATGAGTAAAGTAACTTACCATGAATTATGATCGATTGTCACATTATGAATCATCAGATTCATATGACATTTTTAACACACAGATCATCACCTGAAGAAGTGGTAGAAGTTGTGATAAGACCTAATTACCGATACAGAAAAGGTACATTTATGATAGGCAATGGAATTTTAAAAAACTTTCATTCCTTTTTTACTAAAGCAAGGTGACACCGCAGGACACTCCCTACTAACATAGGAAATAAATATATCAAGGAAACTATTTCAAACGGTCTCAATAAATTCAGATCCAGTTACGTTTAAATGGCAGCACCTGCCTCCAAAATACAATAATTAGATATAACTGTATCGGGTTTTTGTGTTTTCTAATTTGGATCGAAATATGGACGCCATTTGTTTTATTGACCGTGTCGATGCTACTGAATGTATTTTTGGGTTTTTATATATATTTTTTATAAATAGCAAAAAAAAACTAATTGGGAGTCTACGACTCTAAGTAGTAATATTATTGTGACCATTGCAACTATAAGTAAATTCCTATGAGAGTGTCCAACTCTGGTGTCAAAGAATTTCAAGCCGCCCTAAGGGTCTCTGATAGTATACAACCAATTACAAAAAAGAAAGGCAGTTGTTAAGAAATTTAATTTAAAAAAAATATACATAGTAAATGTATAATATAAATAGGGTTACATTATTTTAACTTTGTGTGCTCCATTTAGCTAGTATTATTTATCCCCTTATTTCCATCACTATCAATTTATCAGAACGACTAAGACCAGTTTATAAATAGTAGGTCAAATTAATTCACAACATCAAAACACGCAAAACCAAACACAAATAAATCATCAAAAGACAATTTTATCATCATTCAAAAGAAAGTGACAAGAAAAGATCAACAGTCGGACTGGGTAGTCTATAATAATACTTAATTATTAATTTACTGACTGACCTATTTACATATACTTTGCATGCATAATTCGAGTAAGATTCTCACGGATTTGCAGACGATAGTGTAGTTGTGGTGCGTTTGAAATGCATGCTAACGGTACAGACATTAAGAAACACAGTCAATGTTTTTGTTTTCTCAGTTCTCAGTGTTATTTCAATTGTTTTCAATTTAATTGTAAGCAGATAATAAAATAGTGCCTTAAACTTTCAATAAAATGTATTAAATATATATCTGATGAGCCATATTAGGCGCAAGACACTGTACTCAATTATGCAATGTTTAGACTCAAGTTGCAATCTCAAACATGCAACTTTTAAAAGGTTTTGCGCATCTTCTAATTATTTTTGAAAAGTTGATTGATCTTGGACCGAATTTAATGTTTGAGAGGTCATAAATGTGTTAGCACGTCTTTGAAAGCGTTAATAGATTAGAAGAACGCGAATGCACGTCTCATACGATGAATAAAGTTATAGATGATTATATAAACTAGATTGCCTGGAAGAGATCACTCTATGTGATAAGGCTGCCCTCTGTCCCAATATGTACTATGGTCTAAATTTCTATATGCTTGTGTTCTTTTGTTATTGGTGTACAATAAAGAATTATTGATTGATTGATTTATTGTTAATTAATTAATTGTATTGGAATATAAATTTGTATGTAATAGTGGCGTATCTTATCTCACTCTACGCCTATTTAGTCGTATTTCCTCATTACTGAAAGTTGTGACTCCCCCGCAGAATTACTTCGTTGGGGGAGTTCTCTTGGGCAGACACATCGTGGTGGTCGCCTAGGTCCTTCCACGAAAGACACAATATGTCATTGAATTCAAATCTATCTACAGAGTGCGTGAATATGTACTTTTAAAAGTTTAAGTAAATCTTAATTAAATAGTAAACAAATTACTTACAGTGTAAATAATTTGGTAATTTGCAAGGAAGAGCTAAACTAAACATGCATTAACTTATCTTATAGCTATAGTCTATACCTAGTATGTATGAGAGGTTTTTACATTTTCCCCACTTAGTTATATTTACAGGTCTTACAACAAAATACGTAACTTAATCTACATAAACCAAGAGTCAAAGGCAATCGGTATTCATCGATTTAAAGTAAATTCAATATGCAATCCCAGGGGGTAACTTTGGGGTTAAATTCTTCAGCAAATAGGAGTGCAATAGTAGCTGGCTTTTAACATATTATATCTAAATATATAAAACTCAAAGGCTGACTGACTGATTGACTGGCTGACTGATATAGTGATCTATCAACGCGCAGCCCAAACCACTGGACGGATCGGGCTGAAATTTGACAAGCAGGTAGATGTTATGACGTAGGCATCCGCTAAGAAAGGATTTTTGGAAATGCCACTTTTAAAGGTGTGAGAGGATGCAAGTTTTACTTCTTAATGCGAGCGAAGCCGCGAGCACCCACTATTATATTTAAATATTGAAATCGATTAAGTGCAGACCGTTTCACTCTTTAAATTTAGTTGCTTGAGAGCTTGTTATTAATCATACTACTAAACATAGCGTACGCAAATTACATAATATATAAAATAATGATTCAAGCATTTCGTAAATCACAATTGATTTACGAAATGCTTGAATCTTGTATTATATTTGTCTGAAACCAGTGAGGAAGAGTCGCTGCAGAGAAACACTCACCTTTTTTTTAAGTTAAGCAAATAAATTATCCAAGATAAAACAATATCTATTTAATAACGTTTCAACTCCCATAGTAACACCTGTATCCAGCTAGGTCGGCTCAGCGTTGCATAAAGTCCGCCCCGAGCACTGGTACAGTAAAGTAGATGATTGATAACGCGGTAACTCGCTTGCTGGAAGATGCCACTGATGGTATTATATGGATACGACAGACCAGCGGTGGTTGTCAGCAACCAGTGGTAGTTATCAGCAACCAGCACCGGTAACAACAAACCAACTTATGCTAAGTGGGGGTGGCTGTGGTTTAGATGCCATGTTTTAAAAGGAAGACCAGCGTTGGTTGTCAGCAACCAGCGCTGGTGGTATTCAACCAGCAGAAGCAGAGCCTTTTTTTACATGAAATAGGCTCACGCTTGACTACATTTTGCCTGATGTTAAGCAACGTTATAATCTACGATCTAGCGCGCTTGCAGACTTCTAGGCAAGCGGTTAATAAAGGTTTATATTCTTTTGATATATCATTAATCATATTTCTTGCTACCTGTCACATTCTTAAATAACGGTCTTCAAAATGTTGCTTACTTCAATCGCCGTTTCCATGGCAACCAAATGTTGTGATTAAAAATCCTTATGTCCTATCCTCACTAATCCACCAGCCGGTCGGAGCTCGGGTCTGGTCGCACATCGGTTGTTCAATTATCATATCCACTTTCTCCAGCCAGGTTATGGAACCTCAGTGTGTTTTGGTCAGCTAATGTTGCCTGTTATATATATATTTGAGGTTGATATTTTGGATTTTGTTGCTGAATTGAAGGTAGGTACAGCAATGCTCCAAACGCAAATGTTAAAAGACATCTTCATTTGTGATGCTTACTTTTTTTTTTTTTTTTTTATATCTCTGTAACAAAATGAAGTAGTATTTGGTATGTGAAAATCTTTGTTGCTTTAAAAATTGTTGAATGCAATTATAAGTCTTATCTTAATCTTCTTCTTCTTCTTATCGAAGGGAGTGGCCATCTTTGGTGTCGAAAGTTTATCTAATAATGTCCTTTAATAGCATGGATTATTACTGGGATAAAAATTAATATTGATATGAAAGACCAAATTTCATAAATTACAATCGTTTGAGTGTAGAAGTATAATAAAAATAAACATTTCTAATACGTATATTCACGCTGTAAGAAAACTACATTGTTTCCAAATGTAAAGTATTTAATTTAACTAATTAAAATGTCACAATTACAACTTCTTCTTCTTCTTATTGAATGAAAGTGGCTAACTCTGGTGTCGAGAGTTTGTCAAGCCGCCCTAAGGGCCTCTGACATGGCTTAACGACTGCCGTACTATGACAAACAGCCGGGACCTACAATTTAACGTGTCATGTTAAAATGGAAAGCCACATTTCGGTCACCCATCCAAGAACTGACTGCGTCGACCTTCCTCCGCTAGCTGAGCTACGGGCGCTTCACAATCACAACTACTTCCATGCATAATTTCCTCAAATGAGATCGGCAGTGAAGGATTGACAATAATTACACAAACTTTCCCATTTATAATATCAAATTACTAAATAGTTATTAGGCATTACCGAACCATAATTTTCCTAATGCATCTCCTAGGTTTCTGTCTTCAAAACCGGTCTCAAAGCGGTCAAGTCGTTTCTCTTCTGAGACACACAGAAGGTGTGTCGGATAGTTTATCAAAGTGTCTGATACTGCAAATAAACATTCATAATACGGTGACATTTTTATGATTTGCTAATAATGTAAAGGCATGGTTTAATTGGTAAGCAAAATTTTGATGACTGTGTTGTGTTGTGAAATTGTTTTTGGGCAGCAACGATTTTAAGTCGTTAAGAGTAAGATTGTGTTTACTTTTCATGATTTAAACCATCCATATTTTTGGTATTGTATTGTAGCTTTTAATTTGCAATATTTTCCCTATCAAGACATGAAGCAGGTTTGGGACTTAGTTTTTTTACATGCTACAATGACATTACAATAAGCAGGCTTTACCCAAAAAAGACAAGTAAATTTAAACGGTAAATGCTTAAATTGCATAAGTAGTCTTTACACAAACATTTAAATATATACTGTCATGGTACACACAATAAATTTACACACCGATTTTTTTCAATCAAACTGAATATTTAAAGTTTTTTTTATTAAACTTCTAAACTGTTAACCAGCTTACCAAAAAACAGTCCCGCATAACAATTTATATATGATAATTTGGTTGTGGTAGACACTCTGTCGTCAGTTCTCATTTGCATGAAATGGAAATAAGTCACAGTTTGGTTAACTTTTGTGTTTGTCTCGGTCAAACACATTATTTTAATTTTATACGATTATAATGGTAGGCTAAATTTTATGTTTAGATTGTAAATAGGTATACTTATGTAAGTTTAGGTTTAGTGAAAAAATGGGAAGGAGAGAATATTACCAAATGGATATAAATGAATCATCTTTTTTTTTTACTAAAATGCCACTACAATACAATGCCACACAATACTAAATGCCACACAATGACCATAGTTTGTCTGATGGCAAGCAAACGCTTATAGCCTAAGATGAAGGTTCTCTCAATTTTATTAAATCAATAAGATTAAATGGCTTTTGAGCATGAATTTAAATTTAAAAGCTGCTTCTTCTTAATATACGAGTATACTACGTATAACAAAATGCACAAAGGTTAATTTTGTTTGTAATTTAATCTTCTCTTACTCTATTTTGGTAAACATTGAAATCGTCATGGCCCGTCTAAGTAACATTTGTTGAACACCTACTTTAAATGTATCTAAAACCATCAGCACTAGATCGAATTACAAATATACAGGGTTATTGAAACTTAAGCTTAGGTAAAAAGATGTCGTTGGTCAACAAACATTTCTACGAACCAGCTAAAAACTTTTGACATATTTCAAAAAGTTATTTAAAAGTATTGATAATCTAATTCCGCCATTGAAACTATTTGTTTATTTTTTCTGTAAGACCAGATAAAACAATCCACAATTTATTTTAAAATGAAATATACAAAACACTTTCAATCAATTATGTGTATTTATCAGACAGTTTCTGATTTGTTATAATTTTATTTATCATATTTCTTGTCACACCTCGGCCACAATTCAGCATACACTTGTTCCGGGTAAGTCTGTTAAAAGTTACATTTCTATGTACTAAATAAAGCTCATGAAATCCAATCCGTATCATGCGCTATTTCTAAAGTAGTTCTAAATTCAAACAGTCTAATCAGTAAGCAAACACAATCAAACTCTAATCCGATCTAAGTGAATATCAAAGTAAGTTGATTAGCGAAGTAACTTGAGCTTCCGCATAACTTAGATTTGTAACAAGTGGTAATTTGGAAAAATTTACCGACTTCAATTCACTGCACTAGCATTAATCTATACCCTACATATAATAAAGCTGAAGAGGATCGAGTCTGAACATTGAAGATATATAGGTAAAACATATTTGAAGATACCTAGCGAGTGTGGCTCAGCGGTTCCAGTGTCTGTTTTTCATCAAGACGCACCCTGGTTCGAATCCGCCCTACACCAATGACTTGTATTTTCAAGTTATGTGTGGATTTGCACTCGTTTAACGGTGAAGGAAAACATCGTGAAGAAACCGACATGTTTGAGAACCACAATACCTACTTAGAATTGACAGAACACGTTCCAACAATTTCTAGAATTTTGTCTGTTTCTCTGTTGATGTGTTTATTTAAAGGATTATCATGTTTTTTTGGTATTTAGGTAGTATGAGGTCTTAAGAGTGTCATAAAGTTTTTATCCTGAATCAATGCGAGCGGAGCCGCGGGCGTCCACGAGACAGAAATAAGTGGATACCTATTTAAACCTTTATCACAAAAATGACTTAACTAATTTTGATCAAAAATATGTTTTCTAGCAAGCTACATATTTAATTTCTATTAAACAGTTTCTCAGTGTCTATCTTGGTTCTCGAAATACTTACTCTTGGACTAAATTAATACATAATAATACAACATGACAACTCAACAAAGCACAAGAGCATTATGCCTGAAAGATCACCTTTTATTAATTTTGTAACCAGTTAGCCAATAATATAACTAACCTACACATAGAATCGATAACCTCTCTTTTCTGAAGTCAGTTAAAAGTACTAACATTACTTAGTTACTACTTACATACCGTCGGTCGATCACTTAGCAACGAGAGGCCAAAGATGAACCCACTTAACATAAAACACGCATTTCTCCACTTAAAATTGATATTTTTCTACGTAAATTATTTAAAATGAAACGCATTATGTTTACTAACAAATTCACTTTTTATTTAAAATAGCTTGATAAATATATTTTGGTGTTCGATAGCGGTAAATCTGGGCAAATGAGTGGAATCCGATACAAGACTTAAATAGATACATTCTTCTTGGTTAAGAAATTTGTTGGTGTTAGTTGTGTGGCGATTCTTTATAATTCAAATGTTGGGTTGACCTTTGAACTGGTTAGTAGATTCAAATAGGAATATCTGCGATTTTGAAGGCATTTTTTTCTATTTGTGCACCAATTTATGTGGCTACTTGTGTTGTGAGTCTAAGCAATATTGATGTTAAGTTCAATCGGATAACTTAGTCGAGTTTATGCTTAAATTCTTCAAATTATAAAGCTTGTATAAAATGGCTCGTTTGGAAAAGATTTTATTAATATTTTATTGGAAACCGCAATGCTACTTTATAATAGAATTTGTAAGATATTACACGGTAGGAAAACATAAATTAATTATTTTTATGTAATCTTAGCTTTTTAAATTAATTTCATTGTTTATTGACTGTCTGCTACCAGTTTAATATAAAACGTGTTTCATTAAATAAATATGATTATTAATTTAAAGTAAATATGTATGTTGCATAAACATTTAAATAGATAGATAGATATAACTGTTTATTGTAACACACATTGAAAAAAAAGACAAACAGAAACACAAAAGACTTCAAAAATAGTGCCACAACTGGCGGCCTTATCGCTAATAGCGATTTCTTCCAGGCAACCGTAGGATGGACAGGAGTCGAAAGAAAAATAAAGGATGGGGTGTTCAAAAAAGAGAAAATATATACAAACAATAAAATATTCAATATTATCTATATAATAACAAATTACACATATTACATATAAGTGTAAATAACTATAAATATATAACACATATACATATTATACCTACATACTACATTACGACAGAAGGAGACAACTATAAACACACGATTTCAACAGCAGATTATTGAGCTATTGAGTTTAGGTACCAGTTTTTAACCTGTGTTTTGAAAGCCTCAAGAGTCTGAGCTTGTTTGATACACAAAGGCAAGGCGTTCCACAAATGAACAGCTCTTGCTGTGAAATAATTTTGAAAGAAAGAGGTACTGGCCTCAGGAGTATTAAGAATAAGCGTACCTCAGATTTAGGGAGTGGGAGTCATGCACATAGGAAAATTTACATTTTATAAATAAATAGGCGTAATTAATAAACATATTTACTCAAATGTTTATTGCATCCTCGGGATATTGCAGCTTCAATAGTATTTATTTATTATCATTAGTCTATAATTGCATGCGAAGTTTTCTCTGTGAAAACACCATTATTAGGTAAGAACGGAAACTTTGCAACTGTTCTCAGCCGGTGTATAATCTAAGCATATGAGAACATACCTAATGTTACTTTCGATATTACTGCAGGTAATTTTACTCTAAATTTTATCTTTTCTGTGTAATTAATTGATTGTTTGGACATCTAGAGGAGACATAGAAACACAGAGAGACAAAGAGAAAGAGAGAGATAGACAGAGAGAGCGGAAAAGTTTAAGGAATCTCCATCTATTCTCAATGCTGTAAGCTTATGTTATAACATATATCATCATATATGTGTTATACACAGTTGCATAACACATTTTGTTCTATCTTACTTTCGTGTTACACCCTAAGCTGCAGCTATGCAACATCAGGCAGGCTGTAGTCAAACGTAAACCTATCCCACGTAAAAAAATATTTATATATATAAACAATCAGAACCAAAATGTTGTTTTGTATCAAATTCTATATGATGTTTTTTTTTTGTGCTGAGGATATTCTGATAATGAGCATGATTTAGTTACGTGGTTGTATTGATATACGTATAGGTCATACAGACCTATTAAGTATATTAACTCAGAAGAGATAATGATATGTATAACATTTCGCAAAAACGCAAACGCGCGTCGCGCGTGCTGACTCGTCCTCCTGATGATGGAAACCTCAGATTTCCGAAACTTGTCGAGCAAATTTTTCGACGTAATTTTTGACGTAAGTGCTAGCCGGTTATTACAACTAAATAACATTTCGCAGCTAGAATCGAACCTGGACTTCCGCATTCTCAATCAGAGGAAGTACCTATGTATCATCACACTTACGATAATAATTCATCATTCCCAATGCAATCAAACTCTCAAATGGAATACAAACACACGTGTTGACTTAACAAGTATACTAGAAGAAAACTTCGAGAGAACTAAAAGTAAATTTCCGACAAATATTTGGAAGTATAGAATTGTAACTCCTTACAAATTACAATCCGAGATCATGCATCTTCCGTGGAATAACCTGGGCCTCACCATGATCAGTCCAAGAGAAATCCCCTAACGAATTTATTCTGTAGGTATGCGTAAGCTTAGTATGGGGAATATGGGGATAGATATTTCAGGACATTACACAGCGCCATCTCTCCCCATACTAAGCTTACGCATATTAAATAATACGAGTAAATGTAGCGTCGAAAATACTGCCATAACTTATCTTTTCATCTCTCTCTCTCAATCACCACTAGCACACAAAGCTTGCTATTAATTGGTTACAATGTCGGAAATAGCCGATATATACGACTAAACCCAAAGCCTAAATGTTTAGTCTCAATTGGTCGCTAAAAGGTTAAGTCCCGCCCGCGGAGACTCAACCGTGACGGAAACAGTTGTCCATCTCATAGAATAACTTTTTGGGCTCAGTTACGATTCTATCATCAATTATTCATAGTAAAGTTCCATAGAAGTGCAATGTTGATACATCGTAGGGCGGAGTATGATCTAATTGTAACTAATTATTTGGTTGTTCACCTTTACTGGTATGGGAAATGGTGATTAGAGCTGTAAAGCATGTACATATGTTTAAGAGTTTGTCTCCATATATTCTGTGAAATATACTTATAAATATATTTAAGTATTATTTCTATTATTCTTTTTAATATATCTGCCATCATCAATTCTTTTATCTTACAATTAAAAATGTAATGTAATAGTACATTGTTCACCGAGAGGAGAAAGTGACCGATTACCGTCGAGGGTGTCGTTTGAAGCCCGAGCCGTAGGCGAGGGCTTTAAAACACCCGAGATCGGGAATCGCACTTTCTCTCGAGTGATACATAGTGCTTTATACTACACCTGCGATGAAAATAGTACACACGATAGTTTTATTTTACTTTCTACGAAAACTGAATACTCAAACAACACACAAATTGAAAATGGCGCCAATGGCGTCTGCAATTTTCACATGTTCTTTTTTCAAATTGTTTGACACCATCCAACACACAGCTAGTGGCCAGTGTCATTTTGCGAACTTGGAGATAAAACTCACTGTAAAAACTTTTTGGCTTTTGATATTTAGGTTACCGGCGCATAGACTTACCCAAAATTAAAAAAAAAACCACGTAAGAAATGGATTTTCATACACTTTTCTCTCCCGCTCAGATGCGTTTTCTCCCCGCATATTTGTTCGATATGCAATGACGTACTTTCTACCGTAAATTTGATAATGGTATCAAGGTACTTTCCGAGCAGGTGTAGTATAAACTATATAACACCATTATAATTTTCAAACAGGATACCAAGAATAAGATTGCTGTCTGTATAATGAATACGAATTTCAATTTGGGTTGATATTTTAAAAAATTACTCGCTCTCATTTTAATGTAGGTACTAATTTATTCTTTACTTTCCAAGGTACAAAATTCAAACTTATGCTCGTTTAATGTTAGTAAGAAATATCTATCCAAACATATAGGTAATATTCAGCGCGCTAGATCGTAGATTATAACGTTGCTTAACATTAGGCAAGTTGTAGTCAAGCGTGAGCCTATCCCATGTAAAAAATAATACATCTGCACGCCCAAGTCCTTGGAATTTGGCCTGCCTTCAAATCCCGAGGAAGTAACCTTTCGGAACTTGATACTTCACCCACTTGTGCATACAACACTCAAAAATTGCTTGTTTGCTTTTGTGTCACAAAAATCGTTAATATATTTATATTATTTTATTTAATAATACGGTGTGGTTTTGAAGAATACTTTGTCTTCTTAATAGTTTATCTTCAATTTCAGTAATAGTTATCATTCGTTATAATCATCAATTCATTTTTATGGTCCTATATTTTCTGTCTTTTTTTTTTTTACTAAGCCAAAACTTATTTCCATTTTTGACAATCCACAATACTTAAAAAGGGTATTTTTAAAATCTACTAGTTTGACCAGTTAGGTACTCTTTGTAGCTAATAGATTAATTCTCTATATAATTTCAATATCCGTTCAAATCCATACCTAACTCGATTTTTATACTTATACTTGTAATCTGATACAGCAAGGTCGGTATTTGTACAATTGTGTCGATACCTGCTTCAGAACCTTCAACCGGAAGTACCGGATATAACATCCCACCGGATACGACCGGCTACGGATGTAGGCGGATATAGTGTTTGATTAGACGCCAGAGTTGGCCACTCTCATCCGAACTTACTTTAGAAAGACATACAAAGAGTTTTAATTTCGCTAGTGTCTTGTTACTGAGATTTTATTTAAACTTTTTATTTTTACTTTTTCTGTGGGAATTGCACCTGGCTTGTTAAAGGTATGAAACATAATTATAAATGTGCGTTGTGGTAGTAATAATTAAAAATTTATGATAAGAAAGGTTTGCTAAGTTTTTTGAAAAAATATCTGTGTTTTGTAAGTTTTCTTTTTCTTCTGTATGTTTAAGTAACTTGTGTATATAAATTCATAGTTCTAATAATTTCGGCATATAATATATGTGAATTAAAGTAGGTATTTATAAAAATGCTTTTAAGGAAGTATTAGATTAAGGTTTAAGTAAGTTTAGTGCTAAGTTTATGGAGATGTTTATTGGGGTAAGAGTAAATAATAATTTGCTGTTTCTCTCAAATATAATATCTACCACAAACCTGAAATTCAAATGAAGCCGCCGAAACGCACTGTTAAATGTAAAATTTTTGAGTTAAATATCAGAAATGTACCACCTGCGGCCACAGGATTACTAAATGTCTACTATACTTGTAAATATACAATAAATCTGTATTACTTACGTAACATTAAACCTCAATCATATTACAAAAAGTTCTATACCTACGGAATAAAAATATCCCCGCCTCGTCTCCACAATTAAGCATTATTTCACTCCCCATTAAACTAAAGAGTTATTTTAAAACAATGTATAGAAGGTACAAAAAGTGACTCGATTTCATAGTTAATTAACTTTACGAGTGGACAAAATATTAACTAAAAGGTTCTGGGTAAAATATCACTCAATGATTTTTAATTAGGTTTCTTGAACAAAAAGCAGTCGACCCAGCAGATTAGCTGTTGCAATCTTGTATTTAGTTAAGAGTCTGTATACATTATAATTATACTATAATATATGTATACTACTTTATCACCCTACTTGTACTTCTTTTGTAACCTTACTAGACCTATAAGTATCTGAGTATGATTTCTTTACTTTTGTCCTAATTTTCTAAGCATGTTTTTAAAATTTAATACTTTAACACTTAAATACAATTTTGTCTTAAATGAGGAAATTTATAGCAAAAGTGCTGCCTCCATAAGCATTGAGTTTTTTTTTTTATTAAAACTTTACTTCCTGTAAGGGTTACATATTCTTCGACAATAATATAAAGAGCTAGCACATGGCGCGGTTAGAAATAGAACTGTAGAAAAACTAATGAACTAATTCCCTTATAAAAGGGTTGTCTATAAATAGTTCAAGTGTGCCTGTATTCTGGAGTTATCACAGAACGATTTTAGTTTTAATCTATGATCAATATAATATATGAAAATCTTATATGAGAAAAGAAAATCTAATAAGTACCTAAGAGTTTTATAAGTTTATTATAAGTTTTAGTTTTTAGTTAGTAAACTTTGTTTTGTAAATTTATTTTCAAATAAAGTACACTCATTAGTAAATTGATGTAAAATTCGTTAAAATTCATTTCGCCTTCATAATTGCACGAAGTTTAACTGATTCCTCGCCAATTTATATTACAATAGTCAAATAGTTATAGTAAAATAAATGTTTAATAAAGCTACGTCTTTGCAAACTTTTGTATTAGTTTAATTATCATTATTTATTAGCAAATACGCATTAACAGAATTTTTTTTTTATTAAATATTTATTTCATGACATATCACACAGCGCCATCTAGCCTCATAGTAAGCTTACGCTTGTATCATGGGTACTAGATAACGGATATAATACATATATACTTTTCTTTTGTAAATACATACTTATTATACATAGAAACGACCAGACTCAACACAAATAATTACAAATTTAAATATTCATAATTACTTGTGTTATGCGGGAATCGAACCCGCACCCCTGGATTAGAAGGCAGAGCCACTACCAACTAAGCTAACAGAGCAGTCAAAAACTAGGACAAGACAATATTTGCTACTAAAATAAAACTATTCAATGAAAAACTCCACAGAATTTCACTCGTCGAATCTCATTACAAACGTTCATTTTAACTCCTGTGGTTAAACTATTAATCGTGCTTAAACCAAACTCACCAGCATGTTATCATGCTGAGTGATCACAGTGATTGGTTGATCACACATAAATCACGGACCAATCACTGTGGCATTCGAATCGAAATGAATCCGTTTTTACGCATCGCTTCAATTCCCATTACGATATGGTTAACAGAATACCGCCCTGCTTGAAGGTACTCTTTAGATTAAAGGTCTTAACTCACTAAGATTTTAGGCGTAAGACAAAATAAAACTGTGTTTAAATACATATGAATTAAAACCTCTTTTTTATGAAACGTCTTTTAATGTTTTTCGTAAGCAACGATGATGTTTTTTAACAAGACAGAAATGTTCATGAACGATTTCATAGAACATATCTAAATCTAAAATAAAATTAAATGTCCCGGAATATATGCATGTTACTTTAGTTTACATATTTAGAAATCGATTAAATCTTCTTTCTTATGCATACTTAGTTTGGTGCGTAAGAACCTTCATATAGTATGGTATTCGTATGCACATGATTTATAGATGCAGTGCACCGTACGCCGCTATTTTTAGTAATATTTAGTTATCTTCACCTTTTAGTGTTAGCTTACTAAATTATTATACAAGGAAATACAAGATAGATTACTTTTAATCTATACTAATATTATAAAGCTGAAGAGTTTGTTTGTTTGTTTGAACGCGCTAATCTCAGGAACTACTGGTGCGAATTGAAAAAATATTTTTGTGTTTAATAGACCATTTATCGAGGTAGGCTTTAGGCTATATAACATCACGCTGCAACTAATAGGAGCGAAGAAGCAATGGAAAATGTGGGAAAAACGGGGAAAATTATTCATCTTTGAGGACTTCCGTTGCGTGTGCTGCGAAAACGGTTCAAAATTCAAACAATTAATGCCCAAAATAACTATTCCACGCGGACGAAGTCGCAGGCACAGCTAGTCCTAGATAAAGTGAATTCCTATGAGTATTAGCAACATTGTAGGTGTAGATATATGCCACGATACATGTTTTAAATTAAGCACACGCTATACTCTTTAAAAATAAACATTTTAATTGATTTTAGTCATTTGTGCATATTGAAAGCATCTATTTGATAAAACAAGCATAAAACGCTTAGAAGCGCGTCGGGTTTCACTTTATTATAATCTACGGATAAGATCCGAAGGTAAATTAGGAGTAGGAATAGTAATTAGAATAATTTCTTAGGTTATTTTGATTATAAGGTGTCGTAAGAGTAAATATTAGTGCTATTAGTAATATGAGATAACTCTAAATGCCTCTAATTCGTGTTATGTTACTATTTACTGTAATAAATGTTCAATGGATTGCATACTCACTGCTTTTCGCTTATCGTTGAAGATACAATTTTATAATGTCATCTTACCATCAAACTTTTTGGAAACAATAATGAAATCAGTAGTTTTTGCATGTATAAACATGCATGGCGAAAGATTTAAATTAGTAACAAGTAATTAAATTCGGATAAGAGTATCTATGACTGGTAAGGAAGAGTTTCTAACGCATCCGAAAAGATTTGACCCAGTATGTTTATTGAATCAACTGTAATACTTCCAAGAACTAAGCTTACCTTTAGACATCTGTGATTTGATTGTTTCGTACCTATGTCATCTATGCATCTTCTTCTTATCGAATGAGAGTGGCCAGTTCTGGTGTCGAGAGTGTATCAAACCACCCGAAGGGCCTCTGACATGGCTTAGCGACTGCCGTACTAGACAAACATACGGGACCTACAATTTAACGTGTCTTCCGACCCACAGCAGCGCCTATAATAGAATGCCACTTTTCGGTCACCCATCCAAGGACTGACCGACAATGCGCATGTGATTGCCTCCGCTAGCAGAGCTACGGGCGCTTTTTTTGGACTAGGTTCAGTATACATTTTATATCTGCGAATAGGAGACGCAACATCCACAATTCTAAAGTTACAAGTCACGTCAAATCTTCCCATAGTTCTTCACAAATCTGTCAAGGAGCAGATGTTCATTTTTTACAACAAAACGGAAACGGAAAGACTACACTGCGTCTCTTTCTGACAGCTATCTCTGTCTAAAGGTCTGAAGGTTTGTTTCACAGATTGCGTTTGTCAAACACCTGTTTGATTCAGAACAACTGACGGTACCAAATACAACAGACGGGATCGTATGGTGTTGGACTGTTAGATTTATTTTGGCACACCATATTGGGAGATGGAAATGACATTGCAAGCTGATTTATCATTTTATTTAAGGAAATATTACGAACAGCCTGTTAGTCATATTATTTCCTCAAATAAAATGTTGTTTACGGTGCTTAACATCAGCCACTACTTAAATGCAAGCAAATTGCAAAAATCTTTGCTGTACAAGAGTCAGCCTGGGAATTTCATATCATTTGTTGGAGGAACCTACCCGTAAAAGAAAAATAAATTAATAAAAATTTTCGGGACATATCATACAGCAGCGTCCAAAAATTCAAAAAAAAATTCAAAATTCAAAAATTATTTAATTTTCATAAAAATGCACCCATACAAGAATATCTCTAAAGCACCGTACTAGACGCCGGTGCGTCTGTGACACGGTGATTAGCACAAAATCCAGCCCCATACTAACATTTAAAAATAATACATAATTAATTGTCGTATGTAGGAATCTATTATCGAGATGCACTCACCTTGGGACTAGATTTTGTAATCTCATCCAGATAATAAACTGCTTAAAATTCCTCTCTGACGGCAATCAATCCACCTCTGTTTGCAGACGACATCAATCAGGGCGATACGTTGAGACAACAACTCTGTTTGAACAATACTCTCTCACGGTGTGAGAAAGGATGTGGATTGAGAAACTTGGAGAAATAGCCAGTTTAAAGCTATGTATATACGAAGCAGGAAGAACTTGATAATATTTCGATTTAAAAAAGTAAAATCCGAAAGCATTTAACGGTGTTTCGATTAGACTCATATCCTTAAGTCTATATAAAATCCATGTTATACACTAAAATCAACATTCGTACTTAAGGTTTTAATTAACTTTCCTGCTTATCGGTATTGTAATGTGAATTTCAGATATGGGTCCCAGTAACGCGAAATAAATGAATTTTATTTTTTTAAATTGGATATTTGTCGTATTAGATAGATAGATAGATAAACTCTTTATTGTTGACACATATTAAAAAACAATACATAAAACAAATTGCATCTTAACTAGTGCCACAAGTGGCGGGCTTATCGCTGAAAGCGATCTCTTCCAGACAACATTCGGCTGGCTATACCAAGTTACCGATACTTAACGTTTTTTTTTTTTAACTAAACTCTAAAACACCCAAAACATGTACCATCTGCAGTGTAATCTATAAATACCATATGACAGCACATTTCCACCCATTTATACCCGATTTGTTCCAAAACCCATTAATCATAACTTATTATAAAAAGCGTCTCCCTCTTTACGGGTAGTTTTGATTTACATCTGAAAGGGTTGAGATGACAACCCTGCGGCGGTTATTTTAAATCTTGTTTAGATTTCATCACGTGGGATTTAATAATATATTTTCTACTAAGTAGCTAGAAACTTTTTCTAAATATTTTTTTTTTATTTTAACAAAGAAGAAGCTAAGGTAAACACCAAATCGTTTGTTACGTCACTACTTAATACCTAATCAAGTCAATACTTAGAAGAAAAAAAAAACAAAATTTTATCCAAAGTAATACTAAAGTGAGAAAGTAAGTTCGTACAAACCTAGTTTTTCTCGTCATTTTTGTTTGTTTATAACTGTGCTATATACATTTTTAACTAAGTGATTATCAATCTATAACCATTAGAAAATTAAACTTTAAACCTTGTGCCACATTCATTTCTTAGTAATAATAAATCTTTCACAATTTGACGAGTAGGCTATAAAACGTATATAAAACTAATCCTCCACTATTATGCATTAAACCACACCTCACCTCAAGCTAAATAGCTAGCATTAAACTAGCACTCCTAGGCGTTGAATCACTAGCTTCCTACAATATTTACCAATGAATAACTTTACTATAGATAAGTAACTATGCCAAAAAGTCCACGAAAAGGTCAACCACCAGCGTAATCATTGTGATTTTCTGTACGCGACAACAACGTCCATTTCCGACCAATATAATTTACGGATTAAACTGTTCAGGGCGCCTCGATATCATTTAGCGTCTGGGTGGCATCTTAACAATATACATATATGTAGCTAGTAATCATATTAATAAATAAAGCATTTATAGAATGAAAGGTTAACTATTTCATACAGTTTATTCCTACTTTATTTAATATTATCTAACATTAATACGTATAAAATAAAATAATATAGCCTTTATTTTCTATTACTTTTCAAATTTACTTTTTACATGCACACAAGTTTTAAAAATTAAAAGAATAGTTTGTACTTATACTTAAGGTTTGATTTAACATTGCCATAATTTTTTACATTACACATTAATACGTATACAAATAGTTTAATTTCTCATTAACCATGATCTAGCTTGCTGTGCTAGTGGTGTGTGGGAGAAAAACTTATGTAGAAGCATTTTCGACGCGAAATTTGTATGGAATTACAACTATAGTATCATTGTTCGCAGATATTTACGTAAGCCATTTTGCAATAAGTAACATCTTCATTTATGTAATCCAATATTCGTGCGGTGATTCAAAATGCAAATAGAATATGATGACGTCATGTTAATACTTCTTTAGTTCATAGTCTGTTAACATTGAAATGGGAATTATTACGTGATTGAATTCTTTTAATTAATCAAAAACTTAAGCTGATTTCCTCCTCCTTGCGTCGTAGTCCTCATTACTGAGGGTTGTGAATCCCCCCACGGGATATTAGTTTTTCCTTACTGATGTTTTTCCATCTGCACCTGTCCTTAGCGACGTGAAGAGTATCATACAGCTTGGAGTCCAGCGTTGAGCGTATTTGGTCGGACCACCTGGTTGGGCTGAAGCTGATTTAATAACATTAAATTAGTAACGAAAATCGTTCTTAAGTCGTTTTACACAAAAAACATTTACAACAGGGTAATTCTGTGAGATTTTCACGATGATTTGTATTTTTTTACCATAGTTATGGGTAACATATGTTTTTGATACGGCCTAAAAGCTTAGTTTAAAGTTTTATAGCCTCTAAGCTCCAGTAGCACAATTCCTTATTCAAGTAAAAATTGGCTAAAATAATGTAGGTATGTTGTTGTACAAGTGCGCCTTAGTAATGAAGTTTTCTAAAGTTATAATAAATAATTATATAATCAATTATTTGTGACCAATTTACGATACATGTACTTTTACGCAAAGTGGTTTAAAGCATTTCACGCATTAGATTTCTGAAAAAATGAAAAAAAAAGAACACTCTTTGTGGAAGTTTTCTTGGGCAAGTATTGTAAGTATAGTGGGCGCCCATTGCCCCAGAACATTCTTCTACGGAATAACATTTAAATAAGCACCTACATATCTTATAAATACATTTATATCACGAATATATCAAGTTAACCCTTACATTCAAGCCAAGCCAGACCTGGTGTGTAAACAGCATATTGAATCCGCGCCCCCTCTCTATATCCCCACCTGTTGCAGATCTGATTTTATGGCCCCCTTTCTGGGCCTTACACCCTTAAATTTATACTGAGCTACATAGGACTATAGAAAATATCGCTAATAATATCACAGCTAACTGTGAAATTCTTCTTCTTATCAAATGAGAGTGGCTAACTCTGGTGTCGAGAGTTATTCATGCCGCGTTAAGGGCTTCTGACATGGCTTAACGACTGCCGTACTATCGGACGAACAATCGAGATCTACAATTTAGCTTGCCGTCCGACCCACATAAGCGCCCAAAACGGAATACCATTTTTCGTCACCCATCCAAGGACTGACCGCGTCGACATTTGCTTAATGCTTGTAAACGCTAGCTGAACTACGGCCGCTTCAAAGTTTCAAATACAAATACAAATTACTTTATTTACAAAACACTTACAAAAAGAGCTTCAGCTTCAGTTTGCTGAAAAACTTTTGACATACCTACATTTTTTTATACAAAAGATTTAAACACAAATTAATGACGAGTAATGTAATTATAAATATTGAAAAAAGTGGCAATAATAGCTTAACTAATATAATATCCATACCATTAAACGAGTGTGTGTTTGTTGCTTTGTTTGTCCCTTTGTTCTATTTGCACGCCGCTAACCTAGTAGAGATCACTCTATGCGATAAGGTCGTAAAGTGTACCTAGGACAGTAATATAACTGTTAATTGATATGTTTTGTTTTCTGCCTGGCGTACAACAATTCTTTTGCTTGTTAAGTAATACATACATTGAAAAATGGTATATATGTGTGATATCCGTTATGTAGTACCCACGATACAAGCGTAAGCTTAGTATGGAGCTAGATGGCGCTGTGTGATATGACCTAAAATATTTATTTATTTATTTGTTGACATAATATTAATATTTCGTTGAGTACTGACTGAGCTTTTTATGACATTGCCTATTATTTACTAGTCTGAAGAAATATGATTAAATGATTTCTCTAATTTCTTATTAACTCTGTATTTAGACCGGATGTAAACTTTTGGCGAAGATTTGCCAAATGGCGTACGTTTAAGGCAGTGTTTGGCAAAGTGGGAGTGGAGGAACAGGTGATAGGGGAGACCAAGGTTAACCTGGATTTGGCAAGTTACAGTGTTTTTTGGAGGTTTGATTTGGTTGTAATATCAGAATCTAATTTAGGTTCTTTATTACACAGAAAAGTTTTAAAATAATAAAGATATCAGTTTTTTTTTGCATAATAACTACATAATTAAAATTAAATTATAATTAAATTAATAATATTATTGTATACATTACACAAAATACTAATAATTATATAATAAGTTAAATTTTTGTCGAAATTTTTTGTCGTAATAAAATAACTTATTTTTTTTTCTATTATGTACTTAACTATATACATACTAACACTGTCAATAATTCAATTTTATAATTTGTAGACTGTGCTAAATTATTTTTTATTATCAATTTTGTGTAACATGTACACAAATAATGTTTCTACTGGGAAGGACTAGGTACCAAGATACAGGCTAACGCCTAGTTTGGTATCTAGAGCCGCCACTTCATATATGTACATTTTTCTACATCAATAAATTATTTTGAATTTGAATTTTGAATAAAAATAATGTTTATCGAGATAATAGACCTTAACCAGATAATTTATCAATATATTCAATTTTATTCGTATGAATTTTATCTATGAAATTTTATGAAACTGAAGTATATTAGTAAAAAAATCACAAATAAAACTATTTCCATTCAATGCAATATTATTTGCCCAAGTGGTATCTTTGAAAATAAAAGTAAGTTATAACCAAAGGGTTGTTTTTTGATTTTTAAAATAAGAATACAAGGGGTGTACACTGTTTCCGCCGAGTAGACACATGCGCCGTGATATCCGGTAAGACGCTCCGATTCTAAAGCACCTGGCTGAAAACAACTCAAACCCCACTTTTAAAAAATATAAACCCTTCAACGAGGGAAGAATTAAACCTCCTTATACCCCTTTCTTAACTTTTTTACCATCGATGCAGTTTTGTTATCTATTTTTGAATTTGGAAGTTTTAAGAACTAGAGGACCCCTTTTCGGTTTTGGTTTTTTGTACGTATACGAATTTTTAGAATCTATTTCTGAATTCGGAAGTTTTCGTAATAAGGTTTGCTGTTTTGTTTTTTGTGGCTGCATATGGCCAAAAGTTATTTGGAGACGGCATGTGCCAGTGCGACAGACGGTGATGTCACTTCTCGATTAGTTTTGAAAGGGTTAATATTTTTTTCAAAGTATTACCAATATAGTTTTACCAATTATGGGACGTGACAACCCGTTTCACCGTGACATTGGAACAAAGATTTATTGATATTCTGTACATACAACGACAAGTCTATTCTGCCAATGGGTTCCACGCGAAGATAATAATATTGAAATCACGCACCATTTTTATATTTGAAACGGATATAATAGGTATTAAATACAGTCTGAGACTATTACAAGTCTTAGTCATTGGAAATCGATGATTCACGAGAGGAAACTACGTTCTGTGCCAATATAAAAGGTAAAAAATGTTGTTTATGGTTAATTTGCCTGAGACAGATAGGTACGGCTGTCCAGTTAATGGATACGACGGGTGAAAGTGAAGTTTAGCACCTCTGACCCGAGGAACGAGCAATTAAAGTCATGCATTCGAGACATGCACAAAAACGGTTGAGAGTCTATGCGGTTGTTGCGGCGAGAAATTACTCCGTTGGACGTGAAAGGATAATCAATGCTGTTTGCAATTTATGTTCATATACCTAAGTTTGCCTAGATAGAATGTCTGGGTTAAAGAGTAAATTTTAATTTGGTTAAAAGATTGGGGACGTTCATTTATAAAGAACTAGTGGGTGCTCGCAGCTTCGCTCGCATTAAGAAGTAAGACTTGCATCCCCTATTTCACCCCTTTAAAAGTGGCATTTTCAAAAATCCTTTCTTAGCGGATGCCTACGTCATAACATCTACCTTCATTTCAAATCAATCCATCCAGTGGTTTGGGCTGTGCGTTGATAGATCACTATATCAGTCAGTCAGTCAGTCACCTTTGAGTTTTATATAATTAGATTAGGTATGTCATAAATATGTCTGTTACTTTGTTGATTAACCCCCGACACAAATAAATGATGTTAAAAGTTTGACATGTCTGTGTATAGTTTTAAATAGGATTTGTGCATTATGCTGCTATCCTTTTTTTACTTTCATTCTCTGTTGTCTAGTACGCCAGTCGTTAAGCCATGTCAAAGTCCCTTAGGGCGGTTTGAAAACTCTCGACAGCAGTGTGGCCACTCTCATTCGATAAGAAGATTCTCTTTTTCATTTAGCACTTATGTACAGTTTTGCTGTTATTGAAAACTTGCAAAACGAGTTAAATATCGGAGTTATTTTAACTAATATAGTGTATCAAATATTAAAAGTTTGAATTGAAAGTAGTTTTTCTCACCATTACTTTTAACTTTAAAAGTACAAGCATACTAAAGTTGTGTGAAATCTAGCGAACGAAACAAAGACATCATTGGCGATGTGAAGTCATTCCATTTATATTTAGAGGTTGTACAAACATTCCTCCATTCGATATGGTTTTCAAATCGGTCTTACTTTCTTTCGTTTTATACAGAGTTATTTGCTATATTAGGCAAGCGCATTGCTCAGTATCTAGCTTCTAAGTCATATCAATTATATATTTTTTAAATAAATAATTTATCTAAGTACTACATTGTTCTATTGTATTTAATATAAATTTGCTTGTGCAGAGTTGCATCTAATGGGTAATAATATGATTTTTTTTCAATGGATAATCTGACTGTAAAGTGTAAAAAACTTAAATAAAAAATACTTGAATCAAAGGCGATACTAACCACAATGCTTTTGGGTCATCAAAAAACAAAGCATGTTTTACACTGTGTGTGCCGTGGCGGGATATAGTGCAGCTCAGAAACACAGGATTCTCTGGATACCTAGCTCAGAACTCAGTACACTTTTGATGTACTGATAATTAGTGCTTAAGATTCTCCGCAGTTTCATTTGTCACAAACATTGTATGATGTACTTACACGTAGGTCTTTTGGTAAAATAAACAAGTTATTTATTTATTTACACTAACTCTGTAGACGATAAGGTGAATATGGTCGTAAAGACTTTCTTTACAACTTTACTGTGTTTTAATCTATAAAGAATTGGATACAATTGAACCAATGTGTTAGTGAAAAGTGAATAAAATTCTAATAGGGGTCAGAATTAAAATCTTTTACATATTAAATTTTATTTCTTCCACAGTTTGCATCTGGTTTTCTCTTTCTAATGATTGTTACAGAAATGAAAGACCGCGTTTATTATTTTAAAGGTGTGTGCATGTATAAACACTATGAACTAACAGTACGGTACATACATTTGCAAGAATAAAATCTAGAAGTAATAAACGTATGGAGTTTTCTATGTTAGAGAATTATGTGAATTCGCAGTAGCTTTACAAGCATACTGTAGGTTAAGAATATGTGTAATGAGCATAAACCGTATGGAATAACCAAATTTCTTATCTGATTGTAAATAATTTCTAAATTAATACCCCATTAGTAACTATCAGGCATCCAATTACGGTTGAAGTTGGAGTTGAATCCCTTAACAACCCATTGCATGCGTATACCAATGTTAAGCAAAGGTCGACGCGGTCAGTCCTTGGATGGGTGACCGAAAAGTAGCATTCAATTTGGGCGCTTCCGTGCGTCGGATGACACGTTAAATTGTAGGTCCCGGTTGTTTGTCTAGTACTGCAGTCGTTAAGCCATATCAGTGGCCCCTGGCTTGGTAAACTCTCGACACCAGAGTTGGCCACTTTCATTCGTTAAGAAGAAGAATTACTGTGTATCAGAATTCCGTAGAATGGGATAACTAAAAAATACAGGCACATTATATATTCATGTATCACATTATGATGTTAAATGGTACCTATATTAGTATTATGTATCCGTGATTAATCATCTCGAATCACGATCGCGGATGCACTAAAAGAGTTAATCTTAATCAGGTTTTACGATCTCGTACTAACATATAAATGATTTCCTATACCTACTTGCCTACGAGTAACTTAACTATTGAACCTACATATAGAATAACTATAAGATAAAAGATAAAGATAAAAATCATTTATTTGCAAACATGATGTCATTTTCAGTTACAATAGTTTTTTTTTTTTTTTTTACGTGGGATAGGTTTACGTTTGACTACAGCCTGCCTGATGTTAAGCATTGCTGCAGCCTAGGGTGTAACACGTTTACCTAGAAGATACCTATTAACTCTAGATTTGAAAACCCCTGGATTGTAGTTCGCAGGAAACACAGCTTCTGGTAAAGTGTCTAGATTATGATATGGATTTATTAACAAATAGGAACTATTAATTTAGACACACTGAAGAACAAATTTGCTTTTGGGGTCCTGTCTACTGCTTTAGGATTCCCTGTGTTGCAGTAGGCAGGGTTCTTTAAGTGTTTTACATTGACTATTCATACACACTACTTGACAAGATTTATTGAAATTAAAATTTATCTATAGGTATGTATGTACAATAAAGTGGTATATAAGAGCGAACACAATGCTCAATGTTTTTTTTGACATAGGCAAAAAAATATCCACAGCCATCTAAAAATAGCTACAGCAGCTAGAATATAATGAGAATAGATTTTGCGCCCCCATAAATAGCTTTTAGCATCTCTTGATAACCGGTATTCGACAAAATCATACCCCCTTAACCATAAATACTACCTACCTGCTCAAATCAAATTGTTTTTACCATATATTTTCCACATAATTTATACCCCAAAAACTTCAAATTAAATTGGTATTACTTACCAAAGTTGTGTGTGGGTAGAACGACAAAAAACCTCAAATGAATCGGAACAATTAAGCACAAATTAACAGGTATAAGCTCCGATAACTTTCAAAAAGCTCCCAGTATGTGAGTAAGCTTTATCTATCTTCATGCAAATCTTTGAACATACATTCGGCATCCGTGACTGTTGAGATGGGAGGGAGTTAGACCTTTTTGTCAAGGGGCAAAGCTTTTGAGAAAACTTCAGAAAAACTATTTCTTTTGTCGATGTTTTCGAGTTTTTTAATGGTGATATAGTTAACAACATTATCAAAATGAGTCGAGTACAAAATCATACTTTTGTTACAAGTTTCAGACCAAACTGATTTTTGATAAAAAATATATATCGCATCTTTGTTTGTTTGTTTGTTTGTTTGCTGATATTGGTTCGACTTTTGGTGGTGAGTGAGTGGTGGTGGAGATGACGCCGCACTATATTATAGATTGTTTTTTTTAATGTTTGTAATATACTCTTAGGATTGTAAAAGTGACTTAGACTGCTTATCATCCAAAACAACGAAAGCCTCGAGTACCTACGGCCATATTCTTAATTTTGCAGTCGCGAGAGTGTAATTTCTATACAAACTGTTGTATATTACTATACAGAGACTCAAAAACTAAGAAATATATACTCATGGTTTATATATCAAATTGTTAGCATCTAAACTCTTGGTCGTTTTTTATACATGCGATAGGCTCACGCTCGACTACAACTTGCCTGATGTTAAGCAACGTTATAATCTACGATCTAGCGCGCCTGCATAGAAGAAACCGGTCTAATAAACTTTTTATTTAGTTCGCAGGTCCAAGGTCCCCGTCCTACCCCCGTCTCTGCCCCCGACCTCACCTGCGCGCGCGCAATCACGGCGAGTACAGTTAATCGCGCGGATTAATGCACGCTTCCACATGACCTCTGCCCCGAGAGAATCTCGGGGATACCAGTCACAAGGTGAACAATTTACCTAGATGCCATGGATTTTTTTTATGTAACCGCCTGTAATGTAATGTTATTACACGAAGGAAATGTAGTTACGCATTCCTTACATGCGATTTATTTTAACTTTCTCTAATCTCCCATTTTTCTCTGATTTTTATTTAAATTCTTACTCTACTAAATTTGGAACAGTTCTTTATTTAAAGTGAATTATTTTTGTTTATCACACAATAGACGTTGTGGGATCATAGATCACTGTACCAAAGTTTTGTATTTTACAGCACATATATGTTTTTCTGACGTATGTGCAAGTCGATGTTAAAACTATTCAATAGCAAAATCTTTATTTTGGCAGTTAGTAGACCGTAGCCTAGCGTTAAAGTCGTTCTGCCTGGTAATCGGAAATACGCAGATTCGAATCCTGCCAGCCGTGATTTCTTTCGCTCATTTTCTAATGTAAAAAGTTTAAATCTTTGTACTGGCAATATAATGTCAGTTCGAAGATATACCATCTGTCAATAGCATTAAAGCAACGTTTGCTAGACTAATGATCTCGGATGGAATGTTGACTGCCTTTTATTGATTTGATGCGGTCTCTGTCCATTCAAATATCTTGTATACAGCTTAGGCTAGTTGTTTCTTTTGGACCAACTATTTATTAGGCGGTTAATAGCTTCCGATGGAGTTTGGAACTGGTGTTATAAGGTTTGAGTTAGATTTATTTACTGTATAAGTTCAGAATTTTAAATAACAACTGACTTTTTTTTTTTGGATGTGTTTTAAATGAAGTTTTATTAACAGTGTATTAAAACCATTCTAGATTAACAGTTTTTCTACTTCTTTGATAGTAAAAGTTATCCATTTAACTAAAAATAGTTCAACATACTAGCTTTTATGTACATACGTACTTGGTTTGTTTTATTATCAATAACTGAATTTCACGACAGCTTTTCTTGTAATTTCCTAGTTTAAATACGATAATAAATGTCACCGAAAATTAACAAGATCTTACGTTTATAAATTTCCTAGGAAACTTATAAAACTTCGTAAGATTCTAAACGAGAGATAAATTGTATTATTTTACGCCCACATTTCTTGTTATTTTTCGGTGACATAAATATTTTGTAATTAATCATTTCACTTATGTTTATATTAAGTTTTTATGGTTTCAGTTAAATTGTAGTCAATTGTAGTTTTATGTAAAAATTATATTTGATAACACCGTAGGTATTGTTCAAGTTTACCACCAGACAATAAAATCTGTTTCAAACGTCGTCCCTGATTTCGAGACCTTGACGAATCTACCACAGAGCCAATAGTTCACCTCTTATCATTTATCAACACATGTCCTACTGAGCACGTGCGACCGCAGCTGCCAGCAAATAAAAAAAAAACACAAAAAAAGTGGAAGTGCAGTCGGCCATCTTGGAAGGATATGGTTTTTCTAACGCAAACGCTTAGCACGAGCAAGGTATTCAGACAAGTTGGTGTTAAATTACGATGGAAATAGCGTGGATATTTTGTTGTCTGTTTAAAATTATTAATTGGTATTTATTTTTTCTGAACAGGCATGGTGCCGTGACACTGTGTTGCGATTACCAATGTTAAACAATTGTTTACGCGGTCCGCCCTTGGATGGGTGACCGAAAAGTGGCACGCCAATTTGGCCGCTTCCCCCGGCTGTTTGTTATAGCACGGCAGCCATTAAACCATGTTAGAGGCTCTTAAGGCGGCTAAACTCTCGAACACCAGAGTTGGCCACTCAATAAGAAGAAGAAGAAGAGTATACAATGGTAACCAAAATACTCTATTATACATATATAGAATATATAAACATATATAGAATACAAATATAGTAATCAATTTATTTTTCTCAATTTGGATTAAAATTTAAATGATATTTATTTGTTTTTTTTTTGTATATAATATCGATAAATAGATAATGTATAGTTTTTTTTTTAATTTTACACTAGCACAGGATCCATGCTATGCTCAGGAAAACGACCAAGTAAATTGTTATCTATACATATAATAAAGCTGAAGATATCTATCTTCAGGCTGAACATGAACATGAACAATGATTAGAGATACTTAAAATTGATTGCAAAACACGTTCCAACAATATGTTCCTATTTGTAAGTCGATACTAGTTATATTCAAGTATTCCTTAGTTTTGTTTTAACATGTCGCCGTGTTTTCTTCAAATGCCAAAGCTTTTCTTCAAATGCCAAAGCTTTACAAAGGTGCCGTGTAAAGCTTAAGTTCGACTTGTACTTAATATTTGCAGCTTAAATATCAGACTATGGAAATTTCTGGTGTAAGTATTCATTATTTTGACTTGCTAAATATTAAGAATATTCAATTTGATTGTTTAATTGAAATTCAATATAGAAAATTTACTATAATAGTTAAGGTGATTTACAAAAATATGTTATTTTAATGAGCAAATATTCTGTTCGATTGAGAGCCTCCGCGTTTTTTAAAGTCAGTTAAAATTAAATTAAACATTGCAATATTTTTTTGTCATAAACAGCAAACATAATATATAAACTACATGATGATTATCTATACTTACCTAACCTTCCCAACTCACAAAAAATCAAATCAATGAAATAATTCAAAAAATGCACAATCAAACTATCGCACGTGTTACTCGACACATGTGCACAAAAAGGTTAAGAAAGCAGTATTTTTATATCAAAAGGAAGATCGGAAGTACTTTTTCAATCATTTCCATATAGAATGAGATGGGGAACCACCTTCACTTATTAACCAGTTTAACTTGAACTGTGGACAGAGCAAGTTTCTTTTCAAACGACTAATAAATACAAAGAGGAAGGATCAAGACTGGCTAGTCGGTCTTCTATTGAATGTATGAATGAACCTAGATTTGAATTAAAATACATCCGGTGCGGTATTTCTGTCATATTAAAATTGCTGGCAACTTAATTGGGCTTAGAAAGACTCAAAATGATTGAAGAATTCGAAAAGATTTAGTAAAGATGGTAAAAATACGTTTTATATAGGTAGTATTAGCGTAAATGCCCATGTAACACCTTTCTTAAACAAGAACGCAATGTTAAAAATGATGCACCGTAGAAAGCTTCACCTAGCATGCCTTCTATTTGGAGTGGTCAAGCATGGCGAGCCTTCCTATCTGCACGCGAAGCTGAGCTGGAAGCCGGGCCGGCACTCGCACGGCGCCCGCGCATGCACCGCGCCGCTTCTCACACAGAGTCACGCCACTGCCGCTTTCAGAGGTAGCTTTCGTTATGCGGCCACCAAATGTTGGAACAACATCCCGCCTCCGATAAGGAACCTGCGTACTTTGTATACTTTCAAACTAAAATTGAAGAGATTTATTTTTGAACATCAAAAACGAGAAGCCTTATTCACAAACGACACTAGCGCATTTTAATTTAATTTAATTATTGTCTTAATACTAATTTACCTACATAAGTTTTTTTTTTTTATATATAAGTATATATGTTATTTTGTGTAATATGTATTAATTAGTGTAGCCCTAGCTCGTATATATATTGTATATATTTTATATATTTATTTCATTCCTTCCACTACCAGTATGTCTAATTTAAAATTTTGTTCCTCTTTGTATACCTACGTCTTTGTCTTTGTTTGTTTTCCTGCCTTCTTGTACGTGCGTGACGTCACAGCCAGCCCCAACGGAAGACCAGCGCTGGTTGCTTCCACACAACCAGCATTATGCTGAGTTGGGGCTGTGTTGTGGCAGATTTTTATGTTTGTTTATTATGTTTTTACTCCTGTGTGTTCTTCTGTTAAATCTGTCACAATAAATGTTTTCTTTCTTTCTTTCTTCTTTCTTTCTTTAAATTGGTTAACATAACAGTGGCGAAGAGAATGGGATGGAAATGTTTATCTAAAATTTAAAAACCATAAAAATCTCAACATTGTTTATTAGTACAGGAATCTATCTTAATTCGTCTGTACCATAACAGCAGAGTAAGAGCAGATGCATAAAAAATGTGCATCCAAAATATGCGGGTAGTGGGTCAAATTCTGTTTTTTGCAATTAGCAAATGTCAAATTCTGGTATTAAAAAGTGTAAAGAAAGCTTCGGGCTTCAACTGAACATCTGGGAGTCGAACGTTTTTGTGGAATTGAAATTAGTGATCTTGATATTTTAGAAACCAAGAAGAACCTCCAAGAAGGAGAAAGACCCAGAAGATCATACATAGACGAAATAAAATTTAAATCTAGAGTTAATAGGTATCTTCTAGGTAAACGTGTTACACCCTAGGCTGCAGCAATGCTTAACATCAGGCAGGCTGTAGTCAAACGTAAACCTATCCCACGTAAAAAAAAAAAAAAAAATAGAAAACAGGATTCTTGTCGTATAAGGAAGTCAAGGAAATTGCAGGAAATCGTGAAGAATGGCGCATACACCACCAACAAGAGTCGTGATCTTCAATTTTGAATGAATGATATTTTATCATTCAGACCATACATATTTTTTTTTATTAAGCCGGAATAAATACAGTTAGTACTTTGATTAATATGTTAGTATTATTAGTACAGGAGTTTAAAACTTACATCTAGCAGTATAAGGTGGTATTCCATTGTCCCGCGCTAAGTCCCATAGTATCTGCTTGTGTTGTCAGTGTTGTATAGGTATAGCATCTTCTTCTGACCAATTTTAATAGAGAATAATTAAACAAGCTTGCGGTTCGAGTGATGCCAAATTAACACTATATATACATATATTATATAGGTATATAGTTACACGTATGAAATAATAATTCACCACAAAATTTGGGTTATCTTTACAATCGCGAACTAAATTTAGTGAACATTGTGTTTTAAAGAGTGAAACGGTCTGCACTTAAACGATTTCAATATTATAGTATACTAGTGGGTGCTCGCGGCCTCGCTCGCATTAAGAAGTAAAACTTGCATCCTCTCACCCCTTTAAAAGTGGCATTTCCAAAAATCATTTCTTAGCGGATGCCTATGTCATAACATCTATCTTCATTCTAAATTTCAGCCCAATCCGTCCAGTGATTTGGGCTGTGCATTGATTGATCACTATTTCAGTCAGTCAGTCAGTCACCTTTGAGTTTTATATATTTAGCTATTGATTAGTATGTTTTAATGTATGCTTTGCTAGATATGTTTGATAAAATATCAAAACTAGTTACGTCAACTATTGGAGAATGACAGCAGGACAAAAATCCCACATGTTTAGATTTTTTTAAAACAGTAAAAAGTATCGGCAATATTTTTCGGAAATCCATTAAAAAGCTCAGCTATTAATCATATTGCATCTGCTTTGCCCGAGGCATTCATTTTGTGCCGAAAATAAAACATAGAATCTTTTATTCTCGAACATGACAACGTTTTTTTGCCAATTTTTGATGTCTGTTTTGTTATATAAATCAGGGTGGTTGCGTGATATCTCATTTTACGTAATTTTAGATATTTTGTAAAATTCATCTTTTAATTAAAATTTTATCAATGAAATCTGACGTGGAGATAATTAAAATAAAATAAATAAATAAATAAATATTTCGGGACATTGCACACAGCGCCATCTAGCCCCACACTAAGCAAACGCTTGTGTCGTGGGTACTAGATTAAGACAATTTCAAGACATTTTTCAATTATTTAATTAATTAAGACCCTATATAATAATACAGAAGCTCAATACATAATAAACTCATATCACTGTATGTTTAGTTAATTTAAGTTAAAAAGCAACTATTGTTTTAATGCAATAATCGTTTAGAAGTAAAAAAAAATTCTTGTAAAAAAAATTGATTAATAAAATTTATGCTTAGTTTAAACTTTTAAGCTGAGCTTTCAAATAAGAGCGATTTTGCATTGTAGGCGTAGCAAAAGCACTCAACTAATTCTAAATACCTAGTTATTAACTTACTATTACTAAATATGCCTTAAAATTTGACTTACATACAATACAGTCGCCAGAGATTAAGCTTTAGAGATAGACCAAGCTTTTGAGCTTGACTTCTAATACAGTTTCAAAACAAAAATAAAATCTAAATTCGTTAATTATACAACAGTTACATATCATTTATTTTTATACAATTTAACATCATAAAATTCAAATAAAATTAAGTTCAAATAATTACAATTCGCTTTCTTTTGCTAGGCGTGTTTTTTAAATTTAATAATTAGTTTTAAGTTTAGCTCACGCCCTAATTCCCTCGAAAACAGGGTAAATGTAAATTTGACATTTTAACAAATAAAGACAATCAAAACAAAATTATAATATATATATAAACAATATTTAATAACAAAACAATTGTTCATTTTAGGGCCCGCACAGTTTCCTCGTGCAAATCGTTGCTTAGCTTACCTCTATTGTATTACAGACTCTTTGGTAACAACCTTCATAGAAGTATAAGAAACGTCACAAAACTAATTAACTTAAAAACGCATATTAACCCCAGGTCAAGATCAAAACCCTACATAATAGTTGCAATAACCTTCCAGATGGTCAAAAACATTTGAAATCGTCAAAAAATATTTAAAACTAGCTGTGCTCGCGACTTCGTCCGTGTGGAATAATTATTTTGGGCATCATATTTATTTTTGCAAACAACCTTTTCAGCTTTATAAATTATAGCTGTTACCTACGACTTGAACCGTTTTCGCAGCGCACGCAACGGAAGCCCTCAAAGATGAATAATTTCCCCGTTTTTTTCACATTTTCCCTTGTTTCTTCGCTCCTATTAGTTGCAGCTTGATGTTATATAGCCTAAAGCCTTCCTTGATAAATGGTCTATTCAACACAAAAATATTTTTTTATTCGCACCAGTACCTAGTTCCTGAGATTAGCGCGCTCAAACAAACAAACTCTTCAGCTTTATAATATTAGTATAGATTACACGGTTTGCCTGTTTCTTACCTATTTCGGCGGCTAAATTGGCCAATTTAAACTATCCAAGGACAAAATTGATCATAAATCAAGACATTATTACTTTGTGGTGAAATAAAAAAAGATATTGGCAGGAAATAGTTTTGCAAGCGTAGACTTCGCTCAGAATTATATACTTTGACTAATGGCAGCACTCAAAATTAAGTAAGTTCGTATGAGACTGGCTAACTCTGGTGTCAGACTTTTCAAACCACCTTAAAGGCCTAACATGGCTTAACGACTGACGAACAGCTGTGACCTACAATTCAACATGTCATCCGCGGAAGTCATCACCAACGGAAGCGCTCGAAATGGAATGCCTTTTTTCGGTTACCTATCCAAAGACTGACCGCGTCGACCGTTGCTTAGTATTGGTAATCGCATGCGATTGCCTCCGCTAACTGAGC
Organism: Macaria liturata; assembly: GCA_964023185.1. NCBI lineage: Eukaryota > Metazoa > Arthropoda > Insecta > Lepidoptera > Geometridae > Macaria > Macaria liturata. The sequence continues at coordinate 3,499,044 of OZ026828.1, read as the reverse complement.
TACGGAACCACTTATTGTTTAAAATCATGCTGTGGTCAGAACTTTTTAGTTCTAATTATCTCCGCGTGTAAACTAATCTTATGTAGGTTATCTTGTAATTCTTATGTCTTTGACCGAAGCATAGATTATTGACTCTTGTCAGTCAATTGATGTTAATTTGTTCAGCCAATTCGTTTCATTTTTATTTATTATTATTTATTTATTTATTTTAAATTCAATTTCATACAATACTTACAGTTTACACCAAAACGCAAAGTATGTTATAACTTCCAGATATACTTATATTTTACAATACCGAGCTTTATAAAAACCTGGATCACTATGAAACTTTATACAAAAACGTAACATAGAATTAAATCTAGTGTTGAATATATCCATCTCAGGGATTTGAGCAATCATATCGTTGAATAGATCTATGGCTATGTGGATGAATACCTGGCAGTGTCGGTGGGCACGCGCGCCGGCGCCGCAAGCAGACAGCGCGCGCAGCACGCGCGGGGCTCGCGCGCCCACGCAGCCACGCTCAGCGACAAGCGAGCGAGCGTACTCGAGTCATCGATAACACCGTTCAGTAACTGGTAATAATGCATCATCAATGCACAACGTCTTTTAGTTTTATTAAGGATTGACACATGCTTGATTACAACTGGCTTTAATTGAAAATTTATAAGCAAAGTACCTAAATTGATAAGAAATTAAGTACTTACACATAAGTAGGTAATTAAATTTTCAAACGAGTTTTACATAGGTATCTTTTAAGAAACAGTCAATTTGTAAAAAAAACCTTATCACTTATTCGGTTATCTTTGTCAAAGCAACAAAACATATATTTATTGTGTTCTTCTACTTACTTATTTAATTTATTGGCATATTATGCAAAATATTACATAAGCAACTCTCTATCTCTGTGAATCGTATTTCCTGATGACTGAGGGTCGTGACTCCCCCGCAGAATTAATTCGTTAGGGGAGTTCTCTTGGGCAGATACATCGTGGTGGGCGCAGGTTCTTCAGAATACACATGTCCTCGGATATTGTGGTCCTCGAACATGTCGGTTTCCTCACGATGTTTTCCTTCACCGCTAAGCGAGTGCAAATCCACACTTAACTTGAAAATACAAGTCATTGGTGTAGGGCCGGATTAGAACCAAGGTGCGTCTGGATGAAAAGCAGACACTGGAACCGTTAAACCACTAATAGACATCATCTATTTTGTTCTGACAAAGCACAGCCCTGAGAACAATAAAATCAACGAATAAATTATAAAATAAAAACTACAATTTTCAATAACAATGTTGCAAAAGATCATATTAATCATACTATAACGCCCGGATCGTAACTGGCAACATTATAAAACAATCAAGTAGTTTGCAAGGTGGTAGTGTGGCAACCCTTTACATTGTGTATAATGATAGCCTATTCGGTCGATGTCATGACATTAAGCTTATGTTCTTACATTATCTGTATTACTTTTATTGTCACTGTTTTTTAACTTGATATTTTATTAATGTTTGTTAAAATGGTTGTCCTTTTCCTTGCATATACTTGCATATTTATTATTAACCGTTTTCGAAACAGAGGATTATAATATGAAAATCTTTAAAATTATAATATGAAAATCACATATCTTTTTAACACGATTTCAGAAAAGTTGGTGTTGCTTTCCATAGTGCCCTTTTCATTTAGTTTCGACAAAGGAATTGATGACAATATCATAAGTTTTTACAAATTTTAATATGATTGTACATATTTTGATATTTTTTAGAGTCGCTATTATTAAAGACAGTGTTTAGTAGGACTACAATCCAGGTTCTTAAAATCTAGAGTTAGTATGTATAATAAGTATGTATTTACTAAAGAAAAGTATATAATGTATTATATCCGTTATCTAGTACCCATGATACAAGCGTAAGCTTAGTATGGGGCTAGATGGCGCTGTGTGATATGTCCTGAAATATTTATTTATCTTCTAGGTAAGCGTGTCTTCTAGGTATCGGGCAGGCTGTATTCCAACGTGAAAAAGGTCCAGTTTTACGTAAACGTAAAAAAAGGTTTTGAAATAAATTTAAAATGCACATCTCGCATCGGAATCCCAACAATCAGTGTGGGGACTAAATTAGCGCATGTCTTATCGATAATGACTGACGGACCATATTAAATCAATACATCACTATTTCTCATCCATACCAGTCAGAATTAAACTTAAAAGTGACTACCCTAAGCATCAATTTCGATTAACCAGAACATCGCTTTATGAGTCTTCAAATTGCCAATCGAAAAAAGACTCAATGATTGAAACCTTACAGTTCAATTTTAAAACTAAAACCGCCATTCCTATTTCAGATTCAATCACAGAAATATCAGTCTTATTGTCGTTGCAATACAGTTCAAATTGGTAAGTATATTCTCGTTGCACATTCCGAAAGGTAAGTCATAACGGATTGCTGTGACATTTTTATTATTGCGAATTGTTTCTCACGTTGTTGATTTGTGCTGTTTGCTATAAATATGTAATTCGGCTTTATCTCGGGAAATCTCGGAATCGTAAACGGGTTGAATTGGCAAGAGGAAAAATATAATTATATGAATACAAATTATTTAGGTAGTAGTTAAATTAAAACAGAGATTTGGTATCCACGTGAACTGTGTGTTTAGTGTTTTCTCAGATATTTTTTTAATATTATTGATTTACAAATTAATTAATTGAGTTTTTTACAATTACTCGTATAAGTAGATACGAAGATCAAAAAAGTAGTTGTAATTCTTAAAAAGTAAAAATAATGAAAAGTTGACTGTATCCTAAAATAAATTTACAACATCAATAAAATTAAACAGAAAATGGCCTCAGTAACCCTGTCAACAAGTAAAAAACCATTATTTTCATCGCGAATAAATATTCGCGTAGAAAAATAGAAAAGAAGTAGAAAACAAACCATTGCAGAAGCCATAAAACAAAGTTAAACGTGAAATCGATGGGGTATTGGAGCCATAGATTTTGTTATCGACATACAATGCATATGGACTAGCCAAGGACTATTCGCCAAGGTTTATAGGTATATGTTATAGTATAATGTTTATTGTATTTAAGTGTATTGGCAAGACTTTTCTTATCGGTAGTGGCCCATAAAACATTTGCACGTCGTAAATGTCGCAATGTTTCTTGATTTTTGAAATTCTTTCCTATCTAGGAAGTCTATGCCACTACCATTTTAGAGGTTTTCCTGACGGTTCAAAAACTATTTCTCTCTCTCTCTCTCTCTAGTCGTTTTCCGCATCTGTCTGTCTGTATGTATGCTTAGATCTTTGCGGATTGTAACGGATTAAGATGCATTTTTTTTAATAGAAAGAGTGATTGAACAGAACGGTCTTGATGTTATCATACATATGTGACCATGCAAAGCCGGGTCGGGTCGCTAGTCCAGTTATATATAAAACCCAAAGGTGACTGACTGATATTAGTGATCTATCATTGCACAGCCCAAACCACTAAACCGATCGGGCTGAAATTTAGCATGCAGGTAGATATTATGACGTAGGCATCCGCCAAAAAAGTTTTTGGTAATGCCGCTTTTAAAGGGGAGAAATGGGGGATGCATGTCATACTATTCATTATTCCTAATGCGAGCGAAGCCGCGAGCTTCCACTAGTTACATTATATATTTTGTATTTTGCTGTTTTATGTCGACAGATATTATAATGCAGAATGTCATTTGAGGACAAACGCGAGCGTGGTGCGATGAACTTTGCTCGGGCTAGCTGCGGAGTTCAGTTTTCAGGAATGTTGGAGTAGCATGGATGTGACGCAACAACAAAATAAAAAAAAACATCTATATACTAATGAATCCATACAAAATATGAATGAAATAAAATAAAATCTAAATATATAATAAACTCAAAGGTGACTGACTAACATAGTGTTCTATCAAGGCATAGCGCGCGGTTAGAAATCTTCCAAAAAATCCATTTATTTCAAACAATGTAGACGTTCATTACAATATAAGACATCCACTTATGAATCATTAAAAATCATTATTAAAAAAACTGACTACGAGTCTACATTCACTTGTTTTTTTTTACCCACAACATCCAGAGGACATGTGTCTTCCGAAGAAGGACCTGGGCGCCCACCACGATGCATCTGCCCAAGAGAACTCCCCTAACGAATTAATTCTGCGAGAGAGTCACTATCCTCAGTCATGAGAGAATACAACTAAAGAGAGATAAAAAGTAGATATAGATGTCATCTGCCTTTTATATGATCTGTGACCTTATTCGCCCTAATCCCTCGCTGTCATCCTCTAGCTCCGACCGTTGTGTCCCCGCTGCCATAAATCTGTTCAGAATCGTTCAACTATTGTCGCGATCACGAACGACTTCTTCGCATGACGTAATCGTGTTTGGGGAGTTTTTGATCGAGTGACTTAGAATATGGATGTATGATGGGGGAAAAAAGAAATGGGAAACCGAGGGTCCGACCTGGATGAGGTCTGCACAAGATCGACACAGATGGCACATACAACCTTTAACCAGCAGTGGGATCCTAAGGGCTGTGGATGATGATGATGAAAGACGATCGTCGACTGAGCGATGTATTTATTAGGTACATATTTGTTAGGACTATTTGAATTTAAAACTCTTGTTTCCAGTACATTTTAACCAATTTTCAAACTAGGGTAAGCAGTTTTTTTCTAGACATTCTAGACTATAGCGGTGGTTAACAGTAGGTGATCTACGTTCAAAAACAAGTTATTTTAACTGAACTCAAAAATTCAAAAAAATCAAAATTAATTTATTCATATGTTTTGTACATCATTCTCAGATACTCACCCTACAAACTGGGTGAGGGTACACCCGTGCCATGTCGGTTAGTCCCTTCTTGTGTCGTCATTTTAGTACAGTAACAATATACCTACCTATATATTAGTGAATGATAAAGAAAATAAATTATTGAATAAGTATTAAAACATTTTCAAAAGGCTACTATAGCAATTAATTAAATAAAAAAATAATTAAAGTCTTAATCATAATATAGTAATGATAAGCTTTTATCTTTTTTTTTTATCTAAAACATTTAATAGATTTGTATTCTATAGGTCGGATGACACGTAAAATTTTAGGTCCCGGCTGTTTGTCTAGTACGGCAGTCGCTAAGCCATGTCAGAGGCCCTTATGGCGGCTTGATAAACTCTCGACAACAGAGTTGGCCACTCTCATTCGATAAGAAGAATAGATGTTGATAAAGTTTTCTTTATTGTATCGGGAATGTCTAAAGACAAAAAATCTTGTTTAGTAAAACTAGGTAACGGACTAAAACGATGAGTATGGTTTGACATTTTTAGCCCAAACAAAGACCAAGCGTTTTGCTTCGACTTTCATCGTGCGAACAGCCAAACTGTGGAACTCCTTGCCCGAATCTCTATTCACTAGAACTATAATTTGTCGGTCTTCAAGTCGAGAGTAAACCGGTTTCTTCTTGGCAAGCGCGCAAGATCGTAGATTATAACGTTGCTTAACATCAGGAAAGTTGTAGTCAAGCGTAAGCCTATATCACGTAAAAAAAAACAAAATAAAATGTGCAATATCATTCCGCACCTAAGCCGGGTAGCAACACAATTAAATCTATCTTCCATTTTTAAAGTTCTTTTATTTTCATTGTGAATTGCAATTGTACGTGTTATATTCGTTTGTCATTCAACAATGGATTGAAATTTAATCTTGCCTTTGAAATGTGTTTGAGTTATATCACTGGAGACTGGTTTTTTGGTTTTTTGCGCAACATAGTCGACGTAACTTAGTAGACGTCCCATAGGTATAGATTTATCTATACTAATATTATAAAGCTGAAGAGTTTGTTTGTTTGCTTGTTTGAACGCGCTAATCTCAGGAACTACTGGTCCGAATTGAAAAAAATATTTGTGTGTTGAATAGATCATTTATCGAGAATGGCTTTAGGCTATATAACACCACACTGCAACTAATAGGAGCGAAGAAACAATGGAAAATGTGGAAAAAACGGGGAAAATTATTCACCTTTGATGGTTTCCGTTGCGTGCGCTGCGAAACGGTTCAAGTCGTGGGTAACAGCTATAATTTATAAAGCTGAAGAGGTTGTTTGCAAAAATAAATATGATGCCCAAAATAACTACTCTACGCGGACGAAGTCGCGAGCACAGTTAGTGTATGTATATAGCATTTCATTGATGAACACATGAAGTGATTATTTCATTTTCACTCCACAATTTGAATAGGGGAGTGGTATTTGTTTTAGATGTATCTGCCCAAGAGAACTCCGTGAACGAATTTGTTCTGAGGAGAAGTGACGGTTCTTAGTAACGAGGAATGCGACTAAGTAGGAGGGGAAGAAGGAGCATTGGACTATATATCTGTCTTAAGTTTTATTTGGTGCAAGATCATTTCTTTAATTTACTTGTATCTTTCTACTGCGGAGCAAAGGTCTTCCTAGAATTCTTTCCACTCTTCTCAGTCGAGGCAAGATTGATTTATTTATTGCACTGTAAAAGTGTACAGTGCATAAAGTCCAATTGTACCAATTCGACTATTAAGTATTTCTATGCAAGAAACATACGAGCATAGCTATGACTTTGTACACAAGAGAATAATATCTATCGTTTAAAAAGTTTAGGGATACTTAAAATTGATAGCAGATAACACGTTGCAACAATTTATTGAATTTCGTCTGTTTGTCTGTTTATTTATACGCGCAAAAATGGCTAAAAGAATCCTGACGAATAAGATCTTGGGCGTGACATAGGCTTTTTATTCCGGAATAATGCGACACAAGGAGAAGAATAGCAAAGCCTGGGTATGCACTAGTATTAAATATTTCTATTTAAATATGACTTCTCTTTATGAGTAGTTGGTTAAAAACCTTAAAAAAACATTGCAACAACCACCTTTCAAGCAAAACGAAATCAAAACATATGATAGCGACAGGTGGCGTTAGTGAGTAACAGGCCGACAGACAGATGCGGGCAGTTGTATGTACGGACTGTATGGTGTTTGTCTGTTTGATTTTTAAACAGTTATTGCACAGTTTGTGGTGAACTTAAAAGGATGACGAGTGATTTACGTTTTTAATAACTTTCTAAATATATTTTATGCATAGATTTTAGCGTGAAGATTGAAATTTTGCTTTATATAACCTGACTAGTGGGTGCTCGCGGTTTCGCTCGCATTAATAAGTAAAACTTGCATCCCTATTTCACCCCTTTAAAACTGCCATGTCATAAAATCCTTTCTTAGCGGAAGCCTACGTGATAACATCTACCTTCATTCCAAATTTCTGCCCAATCCGTCCAGTGGTTTGGGCTGTGCGATGATAGATCACTATATCAGTCAGTCAGTCACCTTTGAGTTTTATATACTTACATAGATTAGACATTATTTGTGTTAGAATTAGTAACCGCCTAAATATTACAGCTCCTATAAAGAAAGAAAGACAGAAAATCATTTATTGAAGCAAATAAGCAAATAAAAATAAACATGAAAGCACAAAGAAAGTACATTTAATAAAGAGATAATGCGTAGATCCATAACTCAAAAACTACTGAATCAATTGTGATGAAACTTTTACTTTTCTCTTTGTTGAAATCAAATTAATTAAAAAAAACCAATCGATATCACACATGGTTTTCAAATTTGTGGACATATCCTTACAAACATACTCTAAACAAAATTACAAACATGCGTTTTCAAATAATAACCTTTTTTAAAGTAAATGTATTAATTAGTGTAGCCCTAGCTCTTATATAATATATTTTTATTAATTTTATTTCATTCCTTTCACTACCAGTATGTCTAATTTAAAATTTTGTTCCTCTTTGTATACGTCTTTATCTTTGTTTGTTTGCCTGCCTTCTTATACGTGCGTGAAGTCACAGCCAGCCCCAACGGAAGACCAGCAGGCCTACCACAACGTTTTTAAAAGCAGTGTCATTGCCGCTCGGCTGCGATTCCGCTGAAATTCAATGCTGCTAATATTCGTACCACAAGCTTATGACGTAATATCGCGTTCCAGCGGATTTCAAGCGGATTAGGGATGAGACACTGAACGAATGATTTCGCTAAAACTGCATAAAATGAAAGAGTTTGTGATAAAATATAGCACAACCTATAGTAGTTTTGCTTTCAAAATTTGTCACTGTCACTGATTCGAAAACAGTTCTATATTTTCTTTGAAACTATCGTACTTGCGTGTTGCCAGATATCGGCTTCAACCGTATTTAGCTCTTTTCAAATACATAATGTAGTAAAAAAGCACAAATAAGATAAAAGCAAGCAAAATATGATTTTACATATAGATTTATTATAATGAGGTGTGTGTATTTCCTACACATGCAAGTATATGCAGTATGCAAGTAATAATATAAATAATAATTAATTAAAGGGTAATTAAAATTTATATTTATAATAAAATAAAATATATAATTAATTAAGGGGTAATTTAAATTTATATTTTTTATTTATTTATTAAATTTCGTAAAATGTACATAGCTATTGCGACTGGAGTTGGTATACATAGTTTTGTGTACATTTTATGCCAAAAAAAGTATCCTGTAGTATTATTTTCCTAACTATTTATTTTATTTAAATTTGAGCCCGGCTTTCGGCTGGTGTACATTTTCGAACTTTTTTCCAAAGAGTTCGTGCTTATTTGTATACAGAAATGGTACGAACTGCCAGATCACTATGTCTTATTCTCTTTTTTGCTTGTGTGTGTATAAAAAATGTCATGTACGGTAAAAAAAATATTCTGGTAGCACTGAATGATTTTGTAAACAAACTATCATAACAAACTGCCTATAAATTATAACTGTTTTATATATAGAAATGCATTGGGTCCCCGATTTAGAGGTGATACATTTGGTGCTGTATGAATACTACACAGTATGATGGACAAAATACCGCATGAATGTGTTCATGCACAGTGAAAAACTTATCTAGATAAACCAAACACTTTGGATACGCTTCTTAACAAAAAGTTGATTTCTTCAAGCGGCTTTTTGTTCTCGATACAAGCTGATGGAACGTGGTGGATCACCATGACTGTGATCACGATACCAAGACGGTGACAAACCATCATCAACTTCTTACGAGCAAGCAAGGCTGCAGTCGGATATACTCCTTCTATTGGAGCTGGACGATGATCACATTCCTCTGCAAGCAGTATAACCACTTAGTAGACGAACGTTTACTCGTGTAAATTACTTTTCTGTGTAAATACTCTAAACATACGATGTGGATACATAAACTTAAAAGTTTTTTTCAATAAATTGATGTTATAAGCTTGAATTTATTTTTACTGGACGACAGTTATTATGTTGGGGAACAATAACACAGAAGTTAGCTCTAATTAATCATCCTTTTTAACTCTAAGATATCATTTAGGTTGTTAGCTTATGCGTTCTATATTGTGTCTCAACTATACTAATTTATAAAATAGGTTTGTGTGGTGTAGGCATAGTGTGTCGTACACAGTCTAACTATACTGCTACTTTATACCTTTATGCACAAGATGGGACCTATTTAAGATTTATGTTTAAATTAAACAAATAGTTATTGTACATTTTGTCTTATTAACAGTTAATACCCTATTCACAATAGTATATAACGAAGGGCACTGAGCAAGTCACTGTTCTCAAAGCTAGGCTACACCAACATTCTGCATAACGATGCCCTGCTGCGGTACTGAATCATCGTGATATTGCCACCTCATCTGCTGTGGCGGTAGTGTGATCTCGAACTGGGTCCCTGCTGTAGTTTTGGGTCGTGATAGTTGGCTCTTTAGCTTGCTGTTGGCTGATGAATAATAAATAGCTGCAGCTTGAGATTTTTTTTCGTTGCTCCACATATTCACTGGTGTTCGGTATTTTCGCAAAAATTGTGCCGAACCACACACACATAACCATTGTATATCAATTAAATTCAGTTTTCTTTCATATTTTCAATAATTCAAAGGATTTAAATGGAAAAATATCTCAAATACGCAAGCAGATAGCAGCGTTTTTAGCATCTCAAAATAATGTCAAATTGACAGCTCAGCGATAATGATTCCGCTGGCAATTAGACGTTATGGTACCGATTTAGGCAAAACGCCTAGGAAATGAATGAACAAAATCGCGTGACGTCATCAAAACCTCGACGCGCCGCGACACTGATTCCACCTTATTTAAACGTCAGAAACTAGACGTTGTAGTACCGATTATCGCAGCAGCACTGCTGCAGTACTGCTATAAGACGTTGTGGTAGGCCTGCAGCGCTGGTTGCTTCCACACAACCAGCATTATGCTGAGTTGGGGCTGTGTTGTGGCAGATTTTTATGTATGTTTATTATGTTTTTACTCCTGTGTGTTCTTCTGTTAAATCTGTCACAATAAATGTTTTCTTTCTTTCTTTAAAGAATAAATAATCCAATAGAAGCCTCGATAAAAACACCCAATGTTAAAAATTTGCATTGTCAATGTGACGTAAGATATTGAACAAAATAAGATTATAATTCCACTAATACAACATCAAAATATCCGTAGATAACATTATTTGCAATCTATATATATAAAACTCAAAGGTGACTGACTGATTGACTGACTGACTGATATAGTGGTCTATCAACGCACAGCCTAAACCACTGGACGGATTGGGCTAAAATTTGGATTGAAGGTTGATGTTATGACGTAGGCATCCGCTAAGAAAGGATTTTTGGAAATGCCACTTCTGAAGGGGTGAACTAGGGGATGCAAGTTTTACTTCTTAATGCGAGCGAAGCCGCGAGCACCCACTAGTTGTATATAAAATGGTAGGCACCTAGCCACTTGGACGCTCTTAAATATCTGCGTTCATAAGTACCTACATGTACAGGACCCACATATCCACTATATCAAATCTAGACATCAGATTTTAGTTCTAAACAAACAGGCTGTTTAAATCCATGACCTACACATGTTATTGAACTAAGATCCACAAACCACTGTTACTATGGAAACGTAACTGAGCTAAAATATAATTGAATAAGTGAATGTATTTATAATATAGCATAGATGTTAAGTATTGGTAATTGAATAGACATTATACATTTAGCACGCTCTTTTTTACCTTGTTAGGTTTACAGACATAAGATACATATATATAAAACAAAATAATACAAAAAAAGCTTTTATTTATGCTGAAAGTATTACAACTAGGAGGTACATATTTAATATAATATAATATAAAATATATATATTGAGGTAAGTAATGGAATTAAAATTCCATGAGATGGTCAACCGCCGCTGCGATTGATTTGGTATGTTTAATATTGCTTAAACCCTTTGGGCCTTATTACAAAACGTGGTTTGAATATAATATTAATTTAGACCAAGTCCGTTTTAGTTGTTCGAAAATTGTTTGTCTACTGTCATAATTATCAAACTGTCAAAATGTTCTAGTGTTAATCAAAATTCCAGTTTGAAATTGACATTTTGATTGCTTGTATGTGATGTCTGAACAACAAAATACCACTTTTTATTTTCAAAGTTCTGGACAAATATTGAAACCGCGTTTTGTAATAAGTCGGTTAACGACCATCTGCATTCAAGAAACACGAGGCCATTTCCAGCATTGTACTCAAATCTGATAAATCTTTGTGTACAAGTAGGAGAGAGAGAGAGAGATGAAGTGTGGAAGCATTTTCGACGCGATATTTGCAAATAGTTACAATTCTATGGTATAAATCATTCGCAGACTATAAGACCTAACATGTGATTAGCGAACAATGACAGATTGTGTCTATAAAAACTGCTGACGTTTTTAAATCCTGAATGGTAGGAATGCTATATTATTCTGCTCTATAATTTAATTCAATAATACAAAACAAAAAAATACAACTTTATTGTATTACCAACTTGACGCATCGTTATGAACTAATTATTATTTTGTAAACCACTTGTAATGAAATATCACATAACTGACACTAAAATAATCTGAATCTAAGTTTCTAAACATCATGCCTCTTTATTATAAGTATTTTTATACATTTCATTCATTTGCTATGAATCGCTTACACTAAGGTCGAGATCTTGTGCTGTATATGAACGTTTTCTCCTCAGCGTACACAGATTATGTTACAGATATACATTGAATATGTTTCAACAGCGTGTAGTTTGCAACAAATGTGACTTCCTAATACAAACACAGCAGTTACAAAATCTCAATAGTTTATTACATATATAAGTAAATAGGTATTTAAATAGTGTGTGGAATGTGTGTGTGTGTATGATAAGATTGAATACAATCACGCTTTTATGTAACGGTATGAATTGAAATAATCGAGTTAATCCAATCTGTATACATACTTACAGGGGTATAAGCAGCACTCCTAGCATGAAGCTTATTGTTACGGCGATTTGATAGAAACCACATGTCATCACCGCAACATAACACACCGATGACCCCAGTATCGTGCAGGGCTGGGGAGCCAGAGTCAGCCGGGCCAACATAACTGGAACTCCCACATTTAAACGCTACACATACCTTCATGCTATATTCATAATACATGTGCTTGGACGCACAAGTAACCAGCAGAGCTTTATCGATTACTTGAAGGGGTTTATCTATGTCGTATGTAAACCCGAACTTATTCACGTTAGGTGCCGTTCGTGTGAAGCCATAGCCCATTAGCGTGACTTCCTGCCCAATGAGCGCCGTGAATTCCACACTACTGAGTCTTGCATATCTCTCTACCAATATAGGATCTGTACGAAGCAATGCGATGTCGTCTTTGCCAGTAACAGGATTTGGAATAAGCGTAGGCCTAAAACCTTCTAAAATTAGAACAAGCTGTTCGTTGACACTTGGCTTCTGATGCGTGTTACCGTATCTAATCTTTGGCGTGTACTCCACAATGTATAATGCCTTGTTCACAAGCCACGGCTTGTATGGTCCTATTAAGGCGCAGTGAGCAGCGGTTAAGGTCCACGTGGCTGCAATTGCTGCTCCGGAACATCCTCCGATTACTTTTGATTCAGTTCTATTTTGGTAAATTATTTTTAAATGAATTTCCAGTCTGACAGCGAATGGGAATTCACCAGGTTCTGCATCACGCCCGTCTACTATACGAAGACCAGGTTTTAATGATGTCGATGTTTTCAAATAAATACAAATGAGTACAAAAGTTAGAGACACCATTTTTTAAAATAGGAAAAGTGCAAATCTGAATCTAATGTAAAGAGTTACTTGTATTTTAATATAAGATTAAAATTATTATATAACTTAACATACTATTGTAATCACTTGGATAAATTTTATTGTAAATTGCATATTGATATTTGCTATTGCTCAATGGTAGGTTACACATAATTTATTTTCGCATTGGTTTATTCGTTACAAGACTGGTTTACCACGGGCTTATATTAACATAATTATTATTAAAAACCAGTCAAGTAAGTTGACATGCAATCTGTCTTAATTTTTATTTGTACATTCTATCTAACTTCTTTTCACATAAAGTTTATTTTTATCTTTACATGAACTGTATTCACCGCAAGTAGAGTGAGTAGCCCTGTTACATTCACTTGCCATTTCCATTCAAGTATAACTACTTCGTGTGGCATGGTTAGTTACAGCAACAAAATTTTAACTTAGTCAATTAACATGATTCCATCTATAAATACGAGACTTAACTACATGAAAGACTTCAGTTTAATTCTTTTAGTACATTTTATTCTTTTAATACAAATCGCTTATGCTCAGATAAATTGATCAGATTGAGAACTTGTCCTGTTAGCGATCGTTTTGTCCGCAGCGTACGCTGATTATGTTACAGATATAAATTAATTATATTATGTCTGCTGTAAGCTTACCACAACTTGGTTTACAACAAATATGACAAACGAATACAAACTCAGCGCATACGAATATATTTACGAACGTAATAACATAATAACAACTTAAAATATTGTGAATCCTTTGCCTTTGTGCTAGTTGTAAGACTGCGTTACAAGGTACTCCGGGCCGAAATCTTATGTAAACATACAATAAAGCTTAAGAGATCTGAAACTGAACAGTGAAAATTTTAAAAAAAGAACGATATAGAGTTGATAACAGAACACGTTCCAACAATATATAGAATGTTCGACTATTTATCTGTTTCCCAAAAAGCATTCCGAAACAGTGGGTTTGCTCTGAAATTATTCTAATCTACAAGAAAGGTGATCCAAAGCAAATTGCAAATTACAGACCAATAAGTCTAATGTCAAGCTTTTATATAAAATTTTCTCATCTCTTTTGCTGAGACGGATCACAAAAATTATTGAAGAAAATCAGCCAGTAGAGCATGCTGGATTCAGGAAAAATTACTTGACTTTAGATCACATACACACCCTGAAACAGATAATTGAAAAATACATAGAGTATGACAAACCATTATATATCGCTTACGCTTTCAATGATTATAAAAAAGCTTTTGACAGTTTGACACGAATGTCGATATGGAGAGCTTTAATAGAGCAAGGAATAAACATGGATTATGTAGAGTTTGTACAAAAAATATTCGCCATCAGCTCAGCAAAAGTCAAACTAAAGTCCGCAGGTCCTGCTTTCCCTATCATGCGAGGCCTAAGAAAAGGGGACCCAATATCCCCCACCATATATATTGCAGTGTTGCAACACATCTTCAGAGAGCTCAACTGGCAAGACCAGGGAATAAAGATTGATGGAAAATACTTAAGTCATTTGAGATTCACAAACGATCTGGTTTTGCTATCAGAACAACCAGAAAAGCTTCAAGAAATGATAGTCTCTACACCAACAAAGTTACGACGTAGGTTTGGAAATAAATGAAAGCTAAACAAACATCATGACTAACAGTCCGAAGATCCCAATATCTCTTAACTCTGCACCTCTACAATATGTGGAAGATTACGTCCACCTCGGCCATTTAATATCTTTCAAAACCTGCACAGAAAAATAAATACCTATACAGAAGAATAAAAAATACTTGGAATAAATACTGGAGTATGAAGGAGGTATTTAAAAGCGCTTTACCTGTCAGCATCAAAACAAAGGCCATGAATATTTGCCTTACACCATACCTCACAAACGCGTGTCAAACATGGCCACTTACAAGGAAACAATTGGAATAACTAAGAGTATGCCAGAGAGGCATGAAATCAAGCTTCATGAACCTCAAACTCTTTGATAAAGTTTCAAACAAGAAAATTAGAAAGAAAGCTAGGGCCCTAATGTAGTTTACATGCAATTTTGAAACTAAAATGGCGTTAAGCTAGCCATTTACAACGGTTAGACAACAATAGATGGGCCCATATAGTAACTAACTGGAGACCTAGAGACAGCTCGCGCAAGAGAGGCAAGCCATTTCAAAGATGGAACAAAGATATGCTCAAGGTGGCAGGAACCCTTTGGATCAGAACTGCCAGGAATGGCCCTATGGACCAGAAACTTTGTTTGATATTCGATTAAGGATAATAAAAGCTTTTTTTATTTTTATTATATCTTATTATCTGTTTATTTCAACAATCATCTCGAAAATCGGCCGATCGGTGCTTCTTGATTTTTGGTATGTGGTAGCATGAAGTCTAAGGAGTGTCAAAAAGGTTTTTTTTATTCCGAAATAACTTGATCCAAGTCGCGGCTGTCCACCAGTTAACAATATGTACATATAACAATAAATGCATATTGTTAACTGGTGGACTGTCGGATGAAATACTTATTTACATGGTTAACTGTGAAGGTGTGTGTGTGTGTGTGTGATGAGCCTGAATACAATCGCGCAATCTGTGTTGATCGATCTATTGCGTCGAAAAAACAGAACCAATAGATCAACCAACAGACTCACGCTTTTATGTAACGGTATGATTTGAAATAATCGAGTTAATCCAATCTAAATACACACTTACAGGGGTATAAGCAGCACTCCTAGCATGAAGCTTATTGTTACGGCGATTTGATAGAAACCACATGTCATCACCGCAACATAACACACCGATGACCCCAGTATCGTGCAGGGCTGGGGAGCCGGAGTCAGCCGGGCCAACATAACTGGAACTCCCACATTTAAACGCTACACATACCTTCATGCTATATTCATAATACATGTGCTTGGACGCACAGGTAACCAGCAGAGCTTTATCGATTACTTGAAGGGGTTTATCTATGTCGTATGTAAACCCGAACTTATTTACGTTAGGTGCCACTCGAGTGAAGCCATAGCCCATAAGCGTGACTTCCTGCCCAATGAGCGCCGTGTATTCCACACTACTCAGTCTTGCATATCTTTCTACCACTATAGGATCTGTACGAAGCAGTGCGATGTCGTCTTTTTTATTAAGCGTAGGGTTAAAGCCTTCTAAAATTAGAACAAGTTGTTCGTTGACACTTGGCTTCTGATGCGTGTTACCGTATCTAATCTTATTTGATATCTCCAAAATGTATAATGTTTTGTTCACAAGCCGCGACTTGTATGGTCCTTTATGGCCGCAGTGAGCAGCGGTCAAGGTCCACGTGGCTGCAATTGCTGCTCCGGAACATCCTCCGAGTACTGTTAATTCAGTTCTATTTTGGTAAATTCTTTTTAAATGAGATTCCAGTCTGACAGCGAATGGGAATTCACCAGGTTCTGCGTCACGCCCGTCTACTATACGAAGACCAAGTTTTAATGATGTCGATGTTTTCAAATAAATACAAATGAGTACAAAAGTTGGAGACACCATTTTGTATAATAGAAAAAGTGCAAATCTGAATCGGGTCTGATGTGTTCCACGTATTTTATTTTTGTAGGTACTTAATAAACATATATTGTTACTACACATACAACAATAATAATAACACGGGTAAATTTTATAGTAAATTTCTTTTTTATATCTGCTATTCAATTTTCAATTTCAAAATATCTTTATTGCAAATTACATTTACAGGGTATCTAAGCGAGTGTACATATGAATTCCTAGTAAAGTACAGCTTAAGATTAATTATTTTACGAGCTTTACACAATCTCTTATTAAAATTTAAAGCACTGAATTTTAATCAGGAAACATAGTTATGTAAGCTTTAGGAGGTAGCTGTACATTTTAGGTATAACGTGATTGAAAACAAAGTGTTAGGTACTGGAATACGAAACAACTCGATGATGTTGCACGCTCATTAGTTTGGATATATCTGCTATTGCTCAATGGTGGGGTTTTCTACATATTACGTACTACTTCGTTCAACACCAGGGAATTTTATATATTTGTCATATCGTTTTAATAACCAAAACAGTTATAAGGTAGGCTATAAAAGACAATAACATTATGACTTACGTATGTAAATATACACATTAGCAGGGCTTTACTCACGCATCGTATTTATACCAACTGGACATGGAATACAATCTATATAGAAACACAGAATATGATAGAAATCAGAATAATTGATTAAAGATATTGTTCTACCGGTTTAAATAAAAAATTAAGTAATTAAAAACAGTGTTACAAGGGAGTGTGACAGGTCAGGAATCGCCATATTACTTTCTATTTCATTCCTTACATGTTACAGTTTTACAAGGGGAGTGTGACAGAATAGAAAACATCCCCGCCGGGGCTGCGCGCAGCGGCTGTATGGCTTCTACCACAATGCTCACCTTGTCCTTTCTGGGGCCGGTGGTGTACATAAAAGATTTTCCGGAAAATAGAAACGCATACATCTTAGGTTATAGCTATTGCTTACCATCATCCAAATTATGTCAAATGCAAACCGGTTTCAGTTTAAAATAAATAAATAATAAGGTCTGTCTCTTTGACATTCAAATAAACTTCTAGTTTATGAATAATAACTTTTATTTGAAAACGTAATTTTAACATTAAATAACTAAAATATATAATTCCATACCCTATAATTACAGTGCAGTTAATAAAATGCATATCATTCGTAATTATACGTTTTAATAAATAAATTCATTTGTAATAATTTATAGCAAATATGAAAAAGGACGAAGTTTATGGATGTCGTGGCCTTCTATTTATGCATACTTTTTACATTTAGATTAAAAATTAAATTAATTTAAAACGAATATCTTAAATTTACAGACCCAGACTTTAGCTTTATTATAAGTGTAGCTATAGATATATAAAGATAAAAAAAATATATTTGTCAACAGGTAAATATGATACGACTAGCTGTGCCAGCGTCTTCGTCCGCGTGGAATAGTTATTTGAGCATCATATTTTTGCAAACATCCTCTTCAGCTTTATAAATTATAGCTGTTACCCACGACTTGAACCGTTTTCGCAGCGCACGCAACGGAAGCCCTCAAAGATGAATAATTTTACCCGTTTTTTTCACTTATCCAATGTTTCTTCGCTCCTATTGGTTGCAGCGTGATGTTATATAGCCTAAAGCCTTCCTCGATAAATAGTCTATTCAACACAAAAAGATTTTTTCAATTCGCACCAGTAGTTCCTGAGATTAGCGCGTTCAAACAAATAAACTCTTTAGCTTTATAATATTATGGTATTACTACGTTTAGAAAATAGATTAAGCCTTCGTGTGATAGTGTGTTAGTGTGTGTGAGTATACATATGTATGTGTGTGTAAGTGTGTGATGTGAGTATTGAGTAGTATTGAATAGTGAATATTATATTCTTGCATGTAAGTGATAGAGTGTATAATATCTATAGTGACAGAGTTGTATGATCTATCTGTCTGCACAAGTAAACAAACGCTAAGCAGTTTAACAAGAAAGCATATCTGCCATGGTTGTCATTTTCGTATTGTTTATTGGTTAAATTACTATTGTCCGATTGTGTTTATGTATTTGTTTACCAAATACTGCGTTCCGATGGCTGTCATATGACGTAACACTGACGTTAGATTCTGGTAAGACGACTCTTGGAAAATACATAGAGTATGTCAAACCATTAATTATATCGCTTACGCTTTCAATGAGTATAAAAAAGCTTTTGACAGTTTGACACACACGTCGATATGTACAGCTTTAATAGAGCAAGGAATAAACATGGATTATGTAGATTTTGTACAAAAATATTCGTTAACAGCTCAGCAAAAGTCAAACTAGAGTCGACAGGTCCGGCTTTCCCTATCATGCGAGGCGTAAGACAAGGGGACCCAATATACCCCACCATATATATTGCAGTGTTATAACACATTTTCAGAGAGCTCAACTGGCAAGACAAAATAATAAAGATTGATGGAAAATACTTAAGTCATTTGAAATTTGCAAAAGATCTGGTTTCGCTATCAGAACAACCGGAAAAGCTTCAAGAAATGATATAGTCTCTACACCAACAAAGTTATAACGCAGGTTTGGAAATAAATGAAAGCAAAACAAACATCATGACAAACAGTCCGTAGATCCCAATATCTCTTAACTCTACACCTTTACAACATGTGGAAGATCACGTCTACCTCGGCCATTTAATATCTTTCAAAACCTGCACAGAAGAAGAAATACCTATACAGAAGAATAAAAAATACTTGGAATAAATACTGGAGTATGAAGGAGGTATTTAAAAGCGCTCTACCTGTCAGCATCAAAACAAATGCCATAAATATATGCCTTACACCATACCTTTACCATACCTCACAAACGCGTGTTAAACTTGGCCACTTACAAGGAAACAATTGGAAAAACTAAGAGTTTGCCAGAGAGGCATGAAAAGAAGCTTTATGAACCTCAAACTCTTTGATAAAGTTTCAAACAAGAAAATTAGAAAGAAAACTAAGGCCCTGATATAGTACATGAAATTTTGAAAATAAAATAGCGTTGGGCTGGCCATTTACAACGGTTAGACATTAATAGGTGGGCCCATATAGTAACTAACTGGAGACCTAGAGACAGCTCGCGCAAGAGAGGCAGGCCATTTCAAAGATGGAACAAGGATATTCTCAAGGTGGCAGGAACCCTATGGACCAGAACTGCCAGAAATAGCCATGGACCAGAAACTTTGTTTGATATTCGATTAAGGATAATAAAAGCTTTTTTAATTTTTATAATATCTTATTATCTGTTTCCCCGTTTATTTCAACAATCATCTCGAAAAACGGACGAAAGGAGCTTCATAATTTATGGTATGTGGTAGCATGAAGTCTAAGTAGTGTCAAAAAGGTTTTTTTATTCCGAAATAATGCGAACGCAGTCGCTGCTGTCCACCAGTTAACAATAATCTTCATGATTTTCGGTATGTAGGTAGTATGAAGTCTAAGAAGTGTCAAAGGCTTTTTTGATTCCGAAATGACGCGAGCGAAGTCGCAGCTCCACCACCAGTCCACCAGTTAACAATATGTACATATAACAATAAGTGCATATTGTTAACTGGTGGACTGTTGGATGAAATACTTATTTACATGGTTAACTGTGTAGGTGTATGTGTGTGTGTGATGAGCCTGAATACAATCACGCAATCTGTGTTGATCGATTTATTGCGTCAAAGAAACACAACAAATAGATCAACCAACAGACTCACGCTTTTATGTAACGGTATGATTTGAAATAATCGAGTTAATCCAATCTATATACATACTTACAGGGGTATAAGCAGCACTCCTAGCATGAAGCTTATTGTTACGGCGATTCGAGAGAAACAGAGGATCATCTACGCTACATACCACACCGACCACTCCTGTATCATGCAGGGCTGGGGCGCCGGAGTCACCCAGGCCAACAAAACTGGTGCTCCCACATTTCAACGCTACACAAAATACCCTCATGCTCAAATCAAAATACGCGTACTTGGTCGGACAGCTAACGAGCAGAGCTTTATCGATTACTTGAAGGGGTTTATCTGTGTCGTATGTAAATCCGAACTCATTCACGTTAGGTGCCGCTCGTGTGAAGCCATAGCCCATTAGCGTGACTTCCTGCCCAATGAGCGCCGTGTATTCCACATATTCGTCTTTTTTATTAAGCGTAGGGTTAAAGCCTTCTAAAATTAGAACAAGTTGTTCGTTGACACTTGGCTTCTGATGCGTGTTACCGTATCTAATCTTATTTGTTTTCTCCACAATGTATAACGTCTTGTTCACAAGCCACGGTCTGTATGGTCCTTTATAGCCGCAGTGAGCAGCGGTCAAGGTCCACGTGGCTGCAATTGCTGCTCCGGAACATCCTCCGAGTACTTTTGATTCAGTTCTATTTTGGTAAATTATTTTTAAATGAGATTCCAGTCTGACAGCGAATGGGAATTCACCAGGTTCTGCGTTGCGCCCGTCGAATATACGAAGGCCAGGTTTTAATGATGTCGATGTTTTCAAATAAATACAAATGAGTACAAAAGTTAGAGACACCATTTTGTATAATAGGAAAAGTGCAAATCTGAATCGGGTCTGATGTGTTCCACGTATTTTATTGTTGTAGGTACTTAATAAACATATATTGCTACTACACATACAACAATAATAATAACACGGGTAAATTTTATAGTAAATTACTTTTTTATATCTGCTATTCAATTTTCATGAACATGAACATAGGTACCGCACCCAGCCAGGACAAGCCTGCTCCGGTCAAACCGGCATACCGGGGGGCACGAGGTTGTGGAGCGTAGTTTTGTGCTAACGCTCCGGGATGGTAGTCGACCGGCTATGCAGCCAGACGCCGATTTGGAGAAGGTTGTTATTAAGGATAGGGATAAGCGTTAGTAAAAATTGGTGTTCGTTGATTATTGAGTTGACCCATCTTGGGGTTTGTTAGTGTTTGGCTTTGCAAGAGCTATCTTAACACGTTCGCTGTGTAATGTTGGTCCTATTGTGAGTAATCATAACCGCGTCGGGTGTAGTAGGTGGATCTTAAATGTGGGTCGAATAGATCCTATGTCGCTAAGGGAGTGTTCTTGTGTCATCTGACGGCCTTTCCTGGGGTATGGTTGGTGCCTGCCTGTCGTTCTGTTTCCTCATAACTAAATACCGCGTTCCGATCCGGCTGTCATATGACGTAACACTGATGTTAGATTCTGGTAAGACGACTCTTAGGGGAGTTGCCAGGTAGAGATGAAAAATTACTGAAAATTTCCGAAAATTACTATTATATTTCTATACGAGACAAACTGATTGTATTACTAAGCCATGTTCCCAATTTATGGGGGCGGCTCCTGCTGGGCTGGAGCGGAGGATTCTTTCTGGGTGACTAAGCCCAAAATTGAGCAATATTGCTATAACTCTGACTGACTGCCCTGTTAGCTTAGTTGGTAGTGGCTCTGCCTTTAATGTAGGGGTGCTGGTTCGATTCCCACATATAATTCAAGTAATTATGATTTTAAAAAATTGAAATTATCTCTTTTAGTGTGGTCGTTTCCATGTATAATAAGTATGTATTTACGAAAGAAAAGTATATTATGTTTTATATCAGTTACCCATGATTCAAGCGTAAGCTTCGCATGGGGCTAGATGGCGCTGTGTGATATGTCCTGAAATATTCATTAATTTTTTTTATTTTATTTGCTAATCATTTATGTTTTGTATCTCTGTTTCCTGATATTCATGAACTTTTTAAAGTTGTTTAAAAACCTGACCTTAATATTCTTTGCTTATTTATATACCTATGTACGGCAATTTTTCCCACGCTAGCAACATTAGTTGAAAAATGACGCATGCACTACTGAAAGATTTACGTTCCAATGTGTTGGTACGTTGAAGTCAGGAAGCAATGACTTACACATACACATATGACATACCTACGAGTATATACATACATATATACTTATTAATAAGATGCCATCCTTATATGATATGCCATACAAAGATCTCATATTTTGCGGCGGCGCTCAGAATTAGTTTAAATGTGTTGCAAGTATGAAATTAATCAATATTGATTCATACATAAGTTGTGTACTCAGGTTTGATGTTTGAATGTAACCATTGCAAAGCTTTTGAATAATATACAGGAGGAAGAGATTAGCGCGTTCAAACAAACAAACAAACAAACAAACTCTTCAGCTTTATAATATTAGTATAGATATTTATACTTTAGTACACTCAAACCCACACACTCACACACACACTTACACATACACACACAGTTCCATGTTAGTCAACTTAAGCCAGAACCTATTTTCTAAGTCTTTGCAAATTTACTTTCTGAAATGTAAATTATTATTTTTTGTTCATACTATTATCAAAGAACCCGCACCGAAACACTACAATGGATAGTTTGATTTGTGAGAGCGCCTACGATACAGGTCTCGAACCTAGTGTAGGGCTCGCGTAATCACTTAGGAACCTTTCACTCACTGCGGGTAATAGTCATTTACTTACCTACTTAAAATAAGTTAAGTAATAGAATTAAGGTTATATTTGTAAAATGGAAATAAATAAAATTTGTATTTGTATTTTGTATATACAACAAACGTTAATGTTTATTAATATAATTCTTAGCAACATTTCATAATAAGACATAACTTATCCGCGATAAACATGTTTTTACCTTTTATGTCCTACCTAGTATTAACTATCACAAATAAATAGCTGTCTAGACATGAATCATATGTTTCGTGTAATAATATAATCTAAAGCTTCCTTTTTTAAATTAATAACGTCTTCGTGTTATTTTGACCTGCATAGATATCTAATACCTATAGTCTATACCAGCTATTATTACATTTAATCTATACTAATATTATAAAACTGAAGAGTTTGTTTGAACGCGCTGATCTCAGGAACGAACTGGTGCGAATTGAAAAATTCTTTCTGTGTTGAATAGACCATTTATCGAGGAAGGCTTTAGGCTATATAACATCACGCTGCAACTAATAGGAGCGAAGATACAATGGTGAATGTGGAAAAAAAACGGGGAAAATCATCATTATTCATCTTTGAGGGATTCCGTTGCGTGCGCTGCGAAAATGGATCTAGATATCAAAAAATGTGTAGGAAAGAATGAATGCACAAAATAACTATTCCACGCGGACGAAGTCGCGAGCACAGCTAGTTTATTGATATTTAGATGCACAAAACAAATTCTGCTAAAATTAAGTAAGTTCGCTAGAGAATGGCCCTTGTTTAGTTTTCTAACTGCCCCTGACATAATAACTGTTCTGTTATCCATCCCACGGAAACGCCCAAACAAATACCACTGTTTGGTTACTTATTCTAGAAGTGGTCGCGTCAACAAATTATAAGCAGAAGATGATCTATACTTCTTCTTATCGAATAAGGGTGACCATATCTGGGGTCCAGTGTTTATAAAGTGCCCAAGGGCTTCTGACATGGCTTAACGACTGCCGTACTATAATCCATTTCATATAGCAAGGCACCTGTGACACATATAAAACGTCACTTGTCAATACCATTTTGACAATTGTAATGATGTACTGCAGTAATTCGAATTAGAAATTTACCGATTATCGATTGTAGTTACTTATGGCTATTTTCATCTGCCTATCCTAAAAATGTTATGTGAATTACCGACAATCACAAAATAATATTCGTCGAACCCACAATAAATTCCTACAGATAAATTAAGGAAGGTACAAATTGAGAAGAAAAAAAGAATACAGTTTTGATAAAAAAATATTGCCAGTATTATATATATGAAGCTAAAATATATATTAAATTATTCAAATGAAATTATGATACACAAAAATTTTATGTTTTTCGCTATATTTTTTAAGATACAAAAGTCATAAATACCTTCCTTAATTATTTTAATATAAAAAATCGCATAAAATCGTTGTGCTTGAAGTACATAAATCATTATCTCTGATAGATCGAAATGATAAATACTTGTTTTTGCGATATTTTTTTGATGTCAAAAATAATCGATTACCAAGTCCCAACCCTACGAAAATGACGTCACAATTAGCAGTAGTACGTAACTTTGCTGTCCGATGAAATTTAATATTTTATTTTTTTGTAACATTGAATGCGAGTATGTACACGCGAAAAATACCCTTTATTTGATGTCTTATAATTTTTACTGTTTATATTAATAGTTATTTTTGTTAACTTACATAATGTTTTCACTAATAAATAGAAATATTTCAACATGAGCATGACGTCACAATAATTTATGTACATGTTCTTTTACGTTCTACTGACCTGTCACAGGTGACTTGCTATATGAAATGGACTATAGACATACAGCCGGGACCCACAATTTAAAGTGTCATCCGACCCACGGATGATACGTTAGAGAAGATCTATTATGTTTATTATTGTGCAGATACCTCGTGGTGGGTGCCTTCGGATCCCCTTGCGTCTTCGGATATAGTGGTCCTCAAACATGTTGGTTTCCTCACGATGTTTTCCTTTACCATTAAGCGAGTGCAAATCCACACATAACTTGAAATTACATTGGTGTAGGGCCGGATTCGAACCATGGTGCACCACATATAAAACAATACAAAAAAACATAGAAATTAAAATGAGCGTCTTAATTGGCGGTCTTATTGCTAAGAACGATCTCTTCCAGGCAACCAATCTGGAAGGGATATAGATTTAATTGATTATATTAATATATATTTCACTAAATAAGAAAATAAATTAGAATTATTAAAATCTTTTTTAACAAACCGAGAACAAGTAGTAGAAATCAAAATAAATTCTAAAGCACACAGATCTAATACGTTAAAAACAAACATAGGTATCCCACAGGGATCCTCATTAGGAAATGTGTTATTCCTTTTGTTTGTGAATGATATAGCCAAAATTAATATAAATGGTAAGATTATACAGTTCGCCGATGACACTACAATTGTCCTGGCTGAAAACACAATAGAATCGCTACATAATAGTATAAGGGACACATTGTACAAGCTCAGTGAATGGTTCCATTTTAACGGACTAAAACTTAATGCTGACAAAACTAATATAATGTTTTTAAACGCAGTAACCGCCAATCAAGCGCCTGTACATATAAGTTTTCACGACGGAACTGTGTGTCTATCGACAAATGTAGTAAAACTACTGGGGTTTGAAGTTGACTCTGCCCTGACATGGAAACATCACATTGAGTGCACGTGTAAAAAAATGGCCAAAGGTATATATGCCTTAAAACAGTTAAAGTCTATATCCACATCAGAGACTTTAAAGGGAACCTATTATGCATATATACACTCAATCTTGTCCTACGGAATCATTTTGTGGGGCAACTCAACGGATTATGAGAGGGTACTCAAGATGCAGAAAAGAGCAATCAGAGTACTAGTTGGAGGAAAATTTGATGAAACCTGCAGAGATCACTTTAAAAAACTAGATATTCTAACTTCAGTCTCTGTATACATTCTTGAAATATTAAAGTATGTGAAGAAGAACATGCATAAATATAAACTGAAAACAGTACAGAGCAAAAGAAGCACAAGAAATATAGGAACAGTGCTAGAGACAGCTATTCCAAGGCTTAAAATGACAGAGAAATTGCCACTGCGAATGGGCCAAATGTTGTTTAACAAACTTCCGGAATGTATAAAAACAATGACCAATGAAGTCCAATTCCTAAAATATGTTAAAAAGCTATTACTAGACAGAACTATATACACAATTAAGGAATATTTTTCATATGACTACAGTCATATTAAAAATGTTGATTGCTGTTGTCATAATAATTCTAAAATAATTAATTAAGGACACATAATTTCATACATTTTGATTCATATTTTAAATTGACTATCTAATCTAGCCCCTATACAGCTAAAATAACTATAAGTTTAATTTTATTTCAATGTAATATTAATTAGTAATTTTTTTTTGACGAGACATGACTGATGCCAACACCTATTATCATTATAATAAGTTAGTTGTAATTCTGTATGTCAATAAAATCTATCTATCTATCTATCTATCTAAACGATACTTTCCAACGATAGAAAACATTTTAAAAGTTATAAAATATTAAGAAAAAAATTAATTAATAATAATTTAATTTTTTTGTTTTTTTTTACAAGAAATGTGTTTGCTCTTGACCGTAATTTGCCTGATGGTAAGCAATCATTACGGTCTAGGATGGAACGTGCTTACCCAGTAAGAACCGATTCACTCTCGCTTTAAAGATAGCAAGGTTATTTAATCTTATATTAAACAAAAAAAGAAACATTTTAATTTACCTTAAAAGTATTCAGAGACGGTATACGCTTACTTTTGCTTAAGTTAAAAAGTGACGGCATAATTTATGTTAAATGTATCAAACTAAGATAAACGTTGGGCATTTCCAATCAGTAATAGCATTAAAATCTATACCTTGCCCACACTATGCTTCTTATCTCGAATCACACATAATAAGGTATAAAAACTTGTTATCAATTCAAACATAGACATCACTTACCATCTGCCTGTCATAACAACTTTTATAAACCGTTCAACAACTTCAGTAAACCGACTTTTGTCTGATCTATACATATAATAAAGCTGAAGAGGGTCAAAAATCAGAACATAGTTTTTTTTTTTTTTTTAAGAAACCTAAAAAAGTTCCCCTGCAACGTACATTAAGGAGGTATAATTGTGGAGGAGGGAGATTAAAAAAAAAAAAAAAAAATAATGAAAATATTAGAAAAAAAAATGTTTGGGTGTACTTTACATCGAAAATAAAACACGTTTCAGCAGTTTTATATTTTTTGTCTGTTTATCTATTTATCTGTGTCTCTGTTTATTTTAACGCTCATAACGCAAACACGGCTGAACGGATCATTCTGATTTTGGGTATATTGGTAGTATGACGTCTTAGAAGAGTCATAGGAGAGAGAGTCACAGGCTACTTTTTATCTCAAAATAATGCGAGCGAAGCCGCGGGCGTCTACTAGTTCGAAATAAAGGTGTTTACACAGAACAGCCGTTTGGTAATGCGATGTTATCTTCTTGTTTCATCTTTTTGTGTTATAAATTTTGGTGGTATTGGGTAGGATAGGTAAGGACAAAAGTGTTCACAAGTTTTCAAAATAAAATTTCAATCTAGATATACGAATACTTATTCCCATATTCCTATTCAGGAACTCCTGTAAGTATATTAATACTCTGATGAAGTTTTTTTTTCGATATTCGCGTTTCGTATTTTTTCATATAATAATAATGCAGATGAATAATTTTGCCAAAGATGTGGTTTAGAAATAACACAAAAATACCAAGACTAGTAATATTGATTATAATGATATTTAAAATCAAGATGTTGGCACAGAAATAATCCGGTATAGTAAAATTCAATAAATTGTAATTTAAGTAATTCCAACTTTTGTTAAACAGATTAGCAAACGTTTGGTCCTTGCCACAGGAGATCTCAGGGCTGGCAGCTATTTTTCTCAACGATTGAGTCTTTCTATTCAAAGAGGAAATACTGCAATCATCCTGGGATCCCTGCCACACAGCGACAACATGGACGGTGTGCTGAATTTTTTGTAAATATCTGTTTGTTTTTTGTTAATTTTTCTGAATGTTAAGTCTTTTTTGTATAAACTTGTGAAATATATGTAAATATTCCAACTAGATTACTATAAGTATACAAAATTTTACTTCTTTCCCTCCCATCGAAAATGAGTGACCAACTCTAGTGTCGAGAGTTTATCAAGCTGCTCTAAGTCATAGTCATAGTCATAGTAGTTTATTAATATCAGATTTTTGATACACGTCACAGAAATACAAGTAAAAAATCAAGGGCCTCTGACATGGCTTTACGACCCCCGAACTAGAAAAACAGCCGGGCCCTACAATTTAACGCGCACCCGACGCACGGAAGTGCCCAAAATGGAATACCACTTTTCGGTCACCGATCCGAGTACTGACCGAACTATCCTTTCTACTAAATTGCTTACACTTTTCTATCTAATTGTACATTATGCCGTTAATGAAATTGAATTAATAATTCGATCCGTTTCAAATCGACACCCCATGTGAAAGATTATCGTTAATTAAGCTGTTACACGTTACTTAAAAATAATATAACAATTGATCAATAACTTTATTATTTCTTGTTATTAATATAAAAGCTGTCAAGAGTTATAAGGGAAAGTTGGATATAATAATAAGATAATAATCTGAGTTATTATTGGATAAACTAGTTTTGACGTATCCATCACCTGATCAAACGGGAGCTCCCGTAGCTAGCGGAATGGCCAGATGCGATTTCCAAAGCTAAGCTACTGTCGATGAGGTAGGTCGTTGGAAGGGTAACCAAAAATGAAATTCAAAATAAATAAATATATATAGAATATAAAGATATCAAATCAAATCAAATTTAAATTTATTTACAGTACAGTTATACATGGTAGCACATTTACATAATTAGATCAATACATTATTATAAATACAGAACAAGATTGTGTGCGCTTCCAACGGGCCCCGAACTAGGCCAGGCCTGTATCTCGGTGGCCCAAAACAGAATTATTATTTAGATTTATTTTAGGTATATGTTCGCATATACATATATATAGGGCAATAATTTAATTGATCATATCAAATATATCTACAGTTCTACTTATTATCTCTATAGGTACTTTACTTATTTTATTTTATTTATTACCTCGATAGTGAATAAAAATGGTAAAAGTAAATTATCCACTATTTTTTTTTAAAGGAGCCCTTGTATGGCAATTTTAAAACCCTCGGCACCAAAGGTCAGCACTTTAATTCGAACTTACTTAACTCGATGAATGTCTTGTCTCCTCTCTCCTCTATACGTCTTGTTCCTCATTAATGATGATTTTGACTCCCCCACAGATAATGCTCATTTAGAGTTCTCTATGTACATCGTGCCAGATACACGACTGCAGTTCTAAAATCTCGAAAACTCCTGACATTTGAGTTCACCACTCTCATTTAAATTGAGTGACTGACTTTAAATACTTTTAATATACATATATTTATCTGTGTAAATGTGTTAAAAGGTTTTAACTCACGTAAAAATTCGCGTATGTTGTTTACGCGTTTCGAGTGTAATGACACCCATTATCAAAAAGTATGTTCTGGGACCGCGGCAGCGCGTAGAGCAGAGAGGTATCTGTGTAACACACCACAAGTATCCAGAAAACATAGAATGTAGGTAAGTCCTATTTTATAAATGAAAAAATATGTACCTAGATGTGTGTTTTGTGTGCTTTTGTCAACAACATCTTGTTTGTGAACATTTTTCTTATGTTGTTAACAAATCAATCCAGGGGTTTTCAAATCTAGAGTTAATATGTATCTTCTAGGTTAACGTGTTACACCCTAGGCTGCAGCAATGCTTAACATCAAGCAGGCTGAAGTCAAACGTAAACCTATCCCACGTAAAAAAAAACTAAAAAAAAAAAACAGGTTTATTTTATTGTAATGTACTCTTATTTATTTACCTACTTATCGTAATACTTAGTACCTAATCTTAGACGTAATATACTTATGTCTCACATCCGGGAGAAGACTCTGGCTTTGTAACACAGTCTCACGGCTAGCACAAGGCCAGAGGTGTCACGAAATTTATTGTTAATTATTTTATTATGTCAATAAATATTTTTTTGTATTTTTATATTTGAATATATGTACTTTGTCGGACAATAAACGTATTTGTATTTGTAAAAGTTACTTCACTGGCCCCTGTCGAAGTGAACGCCCGCTCCGGTCGACGGGACGCCTCAGCTCAGCTCTAAACGGCGACTTCCTACATCGCGTCACACCTCGTGCCTTCTCTAACAACGTGCTTTATGGGAATACCCCCCTCTACCCTCCCTGCTCCTTTACCTTCCACTTATAACTGGGCTTCGAAGAAAAATATGAGCATGCCTATATTGTTCTCCCATAGCCATGTTTGTAAGACCCGCCTGGCTAGCTATCACCATCAAATGAAAACCTGGCTTAATGTCTGCCGTAGGTATTAGAACCAACAACCGGGACCTACAATTTAACGTGTCATGCGACCCATGGCGCCTAAAATGGAATGCCACTTATGGTCAGCCATCCAAGGTCTGACCGCATCGACGGTTGCTAAGTACATAGGTATTGGTGAGTCTAGTCTAGTGGCTATTGATGAGTCTCTTCTCTTGAGTCGTATGTCCTCATGACTGAGGGTCGTGACTCTTCCGCAGAATTAACTTGTTAGGGGAGTTTTCTAGGGCAGATACATCGTGGTAGGCGCCCAGTTCCTTCCACGGAAGACACATGTCCTCGGATATTGTGGTCCTCAAACATGTTTTGATGGTGTTTTCCTTCACCGCTAAGCGAGTGCAAATCCACACAAAACTTGGAAAATCCAAGTCATTGGTGTAGGACTGGATTTGAACCAGGGAGCGTCTGGACGAAAAGCAGACAATGGAACCGCTGAGCCCCATTTGCAAAATTTATTGAGGAGTAATCAACCTCATTTTAGGCCACGTTGTAGTCATATGGGTGAGTAAAGTGATACCGCGTGTATGTTTGTGGACGCGGCCACGAGGCACGAGGGCGAGAGAGGCGCGTGCGCAACACGTGGACAATATAACCGGACCCTAGGGAGGGGACACTGGCGATGAGACACTGTGTTTTTCGAAAGCGAATTACGCTTATGTTGTTTTTATATTTTTGATTGAAAACCATGCGAAACTATTGTCATACTGTTACGTGTATATGTTTAATCATGTAACATGTATTAAACATATGTTACGTTAATTTCTTTGATAAATAAAAAGCTTAGTTTGTACTTTTATGTATTTTTTTAAATCTTACCAACAACGATCAAACGGATACTAAATTGAATGTACCTACCTAATATATTTTCTAAATATATTTTCTTTCTTTCTTTCTTTCTAATCAGTAAAATTTAAAACAACTGATTAAATTGGGTACAGAGAAATATTATTTCAAAAGATTCTATGCAAGTATTCTAACAAACAATCTGAGAGCGTTTCATTCCGATACAATGCGAGCCACGGACATACACTAGCATATAAAATAATATATTTCTCAACCTAGTAGCAACTCTTACCACTTCTACACTTTTGTACACACTAAAACTAGTGGGTGCTCGTGGCTTCGCTCGCATTAAGAAGTAGAATATGCATCCCCTATTTTACCCTCTCAAAAGTGGTCCTGCCGAAAACCCTTTCTTAGCGGCTGCCTACGTCATAACATCTACCTGCATGCCAAATTTCAGTCCGATCTGTCCAGTGGTTTGGCTGTGCGTTGATAGATCACTATATCAGTCGACTGACTGTTATAGTGTTGACTTACTCCTTCCGATAACTACAATTGAATGCATTACAGCTAAAACATACAAGCATTTATTGTCTCAAAATCGTTGGCAATTTAAACGAGCTGATGTGTTAGTGTAGACAACCTTTCAGTTTTATTTAGATTTGATCCTTTACCTCATCCCTAGTCCCGTAGAGCGAAGGGGTGTCGTCCAGCTAACCTTGGCGCTGGCAGCTGCAATACAGATCACCTGCCACGCCGCACTGACGCCGCGGCGATACCGCAAAACATCACATACTTCAAGATAACAATCAAGATAACTTCCTCCTATACAACTTTTAAAGTTTACTTTACTTCTCAAGTGTTACTCGAAATGAAAAATAGCATGGCAATGGTAATCTGTAACCGTTTGAAAATCAAATGTTTAATAGTATAACATCAAAGACCGTACTCCAATAATAAGTTGGTAACATACAATACAATACAACAATACAATATCTCTTTATTGCACACCAAAACAAATTACAATATGAAAAGGACTTAAACTATAAATAAATGTACAAGTGGGCAGCCTTATCACCTTGAGTGCAGATCTCTTCCAGGCAACCTTAGCAAGAAAGCGGTGAAAGAGATCAGTTTGGTCGGTGGCGTACAAATAAACATACTTACTCGTATTCTCTTTTAAAATTTTCAAAAAAGGGACATAATAATATAATAATTTACTAAGCGCCACCTAGCGCCGTATCAAGCCAAAAGTTAAAATAACGCATGATGTAAGTAGTTAAGAAAATCATTATTACATTTGTGATTGTAAAAACAGGACATATTTTAAAAAACACTTCTTTTATATACAACATTTATATTGTGCCGTACCATAAAACGTCACACACAATTTTTTTTTAAGTAACGTTATGAAATAAATAAACAATATACAACAATACACAGCAACAAACAATACAATAAATAAACAATATACAACGAGACTATGGAACTCTCTACCTGGAGCCCTGTTCCCAGAAAATTATAACCCAGGGGTCTTCAAATCTAGAGTAAATAGGTTTCTTCTAGGCAAGCGTGCTACATCTTAGACTATAGTGGTGCTTAACATCAGGCAGGCTATAGTCAAACGTAAGCCTATTTATTGTAAAAAAAAAACTTACGTAAAAATTATAACCTGGATAAAGTAACCCTAAGACAAAACACATAAACTGTTACTAACATACCACAGGTTCCTTCATGGTAATCTTTTTGTAAAAAAATTGTACAAATTAACAGGAAACTCTATTAAATTATTATAATAAATTATTTATTATATAAGATAAAATAAGATAAGATATTTCTTTAATGCACACCAAAGAAATTACATGATGAAAGCAATTTAAAAACTAATTTAATGCACATTGGGCGGCCTTATCGCCTTAGGCGGTTTCTTCCAG
Organism: Macaria liturata; assembly: GCA_964023185.1. Taxonomy (NCBI): domain Eukaryota; kingdom Metazoa; phylum Arthropoda; class Insecta; order Lepidoptera; family Geometridae; genus Macaria; species Macaria liturata. Next base: position 3,465,548 of record OZ026828.1, on the reverse strand, counting down.
GCAACCTTTGGATGGACAGGATTTAGAATTATAAATAGGCGGTGTACAAGAATACGTAAAATAAATAAATAAGTGAAAGAACACAATACAAACTCAGATAATACACTAATAAATAATAATAAACAATACAATACATATGTATATGGATGATAAGTAATGATGTTGCTTTTGGAATATGCTTCTCATATGTATAGATTTAAATAAAGTGTATTGTAACAAGTTACAAGCTATTTCAGTATTACCTATCCGAGTTAGTTTCCATATTTAACATACCAAAATAAACACGTAACTGTGTCTCACACCGAAATGAAAAAAAATATCTGCGGTGCTACGTGTGCGTACGCACGTGCTAAAAAATAAACAGTTGAGTCCAACTTTTGAATTATTTTTTTGAAAGGTTATAGAACGTTGTCTCATTTTTATTTTACATCCCAAAATAAGCCGGACTGCAAATTCAATTACATATATTTTCGTTTACAGATACACTTTAATTGAAATATTAGCTAATTTAAAGCAAGCTGCGAGCTAAACCGGCTGTTTCGTTGAAATTCAAATTTTTTGACCGAACGAAAACCATAAACACGTGCCTTTTCGAACTTTATTGCGGTATCGAAACGTAATGTCGAAAATCTAATGTTCCCAATTCAAATTTGAATCGAGACACCTTGCCAGTAGTGACAAAAAAACATGGCTAATGCGAATGGCAGGTGATACCTGTATTAATAGCTTTAAGACGAGATATCGACCACTTTTGGACATTTAATGAGCTTTTAAATGCCTGATAATAATAAATTATGAAGCCGTTATCAACAGTTCGTAAATTTCGTTCAAGTTTATTAATGGTAACTCTAAATATATTAAAAGATCTACGGTGGCTTAAAAATAGAATGTGGTATAAAATGGTTTACATATCATGCTATTTTTATTCGATCTCTGTTGGATATTTAAGTAAATCTTTATAATATTTGCAACAACTTAGTATAGGAAATGATAATAAGCAACGGAAATTGAATAAAAGTAGGTTTGTCCCGCTGTTATCACTTCGATAGACTATGTCTCTTGACTATGACTCACCCTCACTCCTGTCTTGTATCAACATCTCGCAGACCCCAAAATATATTCTCTCTCAGTACTTATAAAAATAATACATCTTTATACAACCCATTAGTTAGAATGTGTCGCCAATACAATGGTCTCCTAGCGAACCACCATCAGTCACTGGATGTATTTAATTGTGTGTTATCCACATTCAAGCGTAATGTTCTAGCTATTTTAATGCAAAGCTCTGTATGATCACTAATTGTAAGATACAATTTAGTCTGTAATTATGTTGTCCTTGATTATCGTTGTTATTTGTGTGTTTGTTTTTGAAATTATTAATCGCATTTATGTTGTTCAAGCTGTGTACACTTATCTTAGGAATTTGTTCTGGATCAAAACCAGTTTTGAATGTATACTTAGCTTATTTGGGAACACATTCTGTTTTGTGTACCATTATACCTAAATAAATAAAAAATAAAATAAATAGATTATACTCGTATCATCTGGGGAAGCCCCATATAATGTACTGTGGCCAACTAGATAGACCAGTTCGTTAGATCCTTAAAAAAATACTTTGAAAAATAAACAATTTGTTATGCCAATGCTAAAAAGAGTACCCAATTTTTTTACTTTACTGGGGTTACGACTTACGACACTCAGTTTTTTTTTACATGAGATAGGCTCTCGCTTGACTACAACTGGCCTGAAGTTAAGCAACGTTGTAATCGACGATCTAGAGCGCTTACCTAGAAGAAACCGGTTTACTCTCGACTTGAAGAGATAGAATATATATATAGATGTTATACATACTTAATATGTACTGCATGTGTTTTGTATAAATAAATATGAATCATGCATCGTAAAATAACGCTATCATTGACCTTTCACATAAAAATGTTGCCAAATTCCTGAAATTTTGCGCCTATTTACCCGGAAATACCGATAACAATGTGGTGCGAGCTATTTTTCGACGGGCATTTCCGATTTGGTTAATAGTCACGAGTATTTCATTCGTTCATCGAATCGAATCTTATTTATGTTGTAAATAATCGACTTTCTTGCAATTGATGAATGGACAATCAAATATCAATGTCAAATAAAATATAACGTCAATATGTATCAGGCAAATCTATTTTAAAGTTTTTAAAATGTTTTCGTTTTATAAATAGATTTAAATAATATGTATTGTAACAAGTTACAACAACTTCTTTAGATACATATTGTAAGCTTTTATTAATTTTAAGGTTAAGTACTTGTAGACCTACATAAAAATAAAAATAATAATACAATTTATATTACGGCTTCATTTGCGAACCTTGGCTGAAAGTGCTGAAACCAAAGCGGTTACAAATACTTACCAACTTAAAAAAAACATGAAGCATAAAGTACAGTTTAAAAAAGCTTTGGCAGTCCACTTATCAAACTCTTCGAAGCATCAAAGTTTCAGAAATCTCTTTTATAAATAAACAATGTTCCAACCGACAAACTTAAGCTTAAGAAGCTAAAAGTGTAACAGACAAGCTTCAGTAAGTTTCCATACAAAGATTGTAAAGGGGTAGTAACGGAGTAATCCCTTTTTTTCGTAAAAATCTATTTTTTGTAAAAAGGGTTGCCGGCAGATGTCAAGACGTTGCAGATGTCCAAAATTAATTATTAAATTAAGCTACTGGCTGGATACTTTGTTGAGTCTTTTTTAGGGATCCGGGTTATTGAATGTTGATTGGAAAAACGATAGGTAATGAAGCAATTAGTTATTGTTGGCGCATAACGCAGCGATTCTATGTACAGAAAACTTCTATCTAACTGCCTGTATGACGAATGTGGTAAAAACTTCATAAATTATTATTTATCCCACTAATATAATAAAGGCGAAAATTTGTGCGTAGGTGTACGTCTTCAAGCTCCAACGGCTAATTTAATATAAAATAAATCCGGTTTGGGGATAGATTATACCCTGGATTCACACATAGACTATTATTCAGAATTAACAAAGTTGTCAGTTTAGAAATCAAATTTACTTTAACGAAAATTAAAGGCAACTGGACTAAAAGAGACCAAAACAGGTAGTGTCATCGTATTTGAGAGGAGGCTTATGCCCTGCAGTTGCGCCCTCGCTCAGACTGAGCTGATATAAGTATATAGTTAATTTATTATAATAACTTGTTGGAGGAACATGTGTCTTCCGTGGGAGGACTTGGGCGCCCACCACGATGTATTTGCACAAGAGAACTCCCCTAACGAAAAAATTCTGAAGGGGAGTCACGACACTCAGTCGTGAGGAAATAAGATTCAAGAGAGAGAGAGTGTTAGAGGATATCATTTAATAGTCTAGGTATTAAATAATCCAGAGTTTGAGAAAGTTTTGCTGTTATTCCTCCACATTTCCTATACATGTAGGTATGCCGTTCGAAAAAAACAGTCTTTCCAATTAACACACAACAACGGTTTGAGAAAGAAAGAAAATTGTTACACTTATGAACAAGGCATATCTTAAGTGATATTAACTTTTATAAATCTTTATTACATATAAAGCTGAAGAGGGTAAAAAATTTGAACATAGAAGATATTACAAAAAAAAAAGTTTAAGTATTATGTACTTTAAATCTATAACAGAACACGTTTCAGCAGTTTAGAAGATTTTTTGTCTATTTATCTGTGTGTATGTTTAGTTAAACACTCATAACGCAAAAACGACTGAACGGATAATCATGATTTTGGTATAACGTCTTAGAAATGTCATACTAGGTAAGCGTGTTACACCCTAGGCTGCAGCAATGCTTAACATCAGGCAGGCTGTAGTCAAACGTAAACCAATCCCACGTAAAAAAAAAAAAAAAAAAAACTTTTTATCCTGAAATAATGCGAACGAAGCCGCGGGCGTTTACTATAGTTATCTAATGAAACTATCAAATTGATTTGTTAGTTTTCGTTAGTAGTTTAGTCGGTTTCTGCAATTGCCTTTTCATTTTCTGGAAGGCTGTTTGGTTTGCATCAGAACGTTAGCATTGTCTGATATATGTACATACAGTCAGTCATAAATAAATTTTATTTTTATTAGACAGAGGAAGTTTATGGTCATAAATAAGGATTAATAAAATATTGCGTATGATAATAAAATTTGGATATTGATTACTATACTCCGTGTTATCACCTTTGGAAATCCTATAGATTTGCATGTCATGGTGTTAAATAAATATTTTGAAATGATTAGTCATTTAAATAATGGATTGCTGGTAAGTAATGAGTATTACATTAAACTTCTTTTTTTTAATTGTGTTCTAAGTACATACATCAAGATTAACAACTCTCGTTTTATATACAACTTCTGGGAACACGTTGTACTGGAAAAAAACTGTAGTGCTCCGTACCTTTCGTTACAAATTTAGGTCAAATCAAATATCAAATATTAATTTATTTACAGTAAGAAATACATGGTAGTACATTTGTATAATAAGCTCTTATACATTATTATACTACACGACAAGATTATGTGCGCTTCCGACGAACTCCAAAATACGTTATGTAGGTCAGGCATGTGTCTAGGTGGCCCAAAAAATAATTATTATTAAAATTTAGATTATAATATAATATATAGAAAGGTATATTACAACTATTCAAATAAACAATAATAAAATATAAAAACAAGGGAAGAAAAACTAAACATACTACTTCTAACTACTACAAAAAGAAGCACTTAGAAAATCTTTAGAAAAGCCTAAAGATAATCTAAGTGCTCCAGCCCACTACCAGAGGGCAGCGTGCCCAGCATACTTCCGATACGCTGAGCCAGAAAAAGGCCAGCATTTTGGTCATATATATTAGAAAGGTTATACCTATATATTATCAAAGATGTATAGAACATATTATCTATACTAATATTATAAAGCTGAAAAGTGTGTTTGTTTATTTGAACCCGCTAATCTCAGGAACTACTGGTGCGAAGTGAAAGAAACTTTTAGTGTTGAACATACCATTTATCGAGGAAGGCTTTAGGCTATATAACATCACGCTGCAACTAATAGGAGCAAAGAAACAATGTAAAATGTGGGAAAAACGGGGAAAATTATTCATCTTTGAGGGCTTCCGTTGCGTGCGCTGCGAAAACGGTTCAAGATATCAAAAAATGTGTATGAAAGAATTAATGCCCAAAATAACTATTCCACGCGGACGAAGTCGCAGGCACAGCTAGTGTTCTATATATTTTATATCAAATTGTAGAATGTTTAAGAATGAATAACATATGAATGTATATGATTGTGTGTTATTTGTCTGACTCATGGTATGCGGTAGCAAAGAAGTAATAGTCATGTAAGGCGCCATATTAAATCAGGTAAATAATTTATTGTGAGAAACAAGTATTTGTATAGAGAAATACATAATTTCCTGTCAATTATGTTCACATGACTAGTCCAGTGATACATGTGTATAATATAACTATTTATTAATATATGTATATAGTAATATAGTTTATAACAGTGCAACGGGTAGGTAATTGCCGTTCAGCGCGGAAACGCAGCGAGTTTGATGGGCACATTTGCACCGGGAACGACTAAGGGCGGGTTGTTTAGTTAATTTGACATAAATATAACAATTATATACATAATATACCTATTATTAACTGGTAGAAATGTTTTTTAGATTATAGTTACATAGTATTTACCTACGAGTATGTATGTCAATCTCGTTCCTATTTAAGTTACTTACTGCATACAAAAAATCACAACGATTTGTTTTACTATTGCAAAGCGTAAATATTTTATCGAAAATTTAGTATCTACATACAGCACATGGCACAAACGTTTGTGTAATTTGAGGCTAGATGAAGAGTAACTTAGCCCCAAGCTTCGCTCGTAAATACTAAGGATTACAAGCATATGCCCTCAGAATGACCTATTTTTTAGTACCTTGCAAGAAATTGTTAACTAGTGTAAGCGGGTACTTAAACTGAAAAGAGGCTTTAGCACGACAACAAAGAATTACATTGGCAATTCACGAGATGACTTAACAACTTAGAACAATTATTTGCAGACAGTTTGAGTTACAAGTTAATTATGATTAGTATTTCAGTGTTTGATTATTTATTGGCTTGATACAAAATTACCTATTTCTAAAAAAATATTAAATTCTAAACATTCCAGTTAAATCACACATTTTAAGTTATTTAAATATTTTTCTTTGTATTTTTTTTCGTGTGTTACAATAAAGAATCTAATATACAAACCTCAAAGGTGACTGACTGACTGCATGCAGGTAGATGTTATGACGTAGGCATCCGCTAAGAAAGGATTTTTGGGAATGTCACTCTTAAAGGGGTGAAATAGGGGATGCAAGTTTTACTTCTTAATGCGAGTGAAGCCGCGAGCACACACTAGTTTTCTATATATTTTCTATCTATTCCAGTACCTACACATAATCTCCACTGCGGACCACAGTATACTATGGTTAGTAGTTATAACTATTTTGGTTTGTTATAACTCGTTTGATATCTGTGTAACCAATAATACGCGTTTATTTCTAAAGTTTGGTATCTAAATAATCTCGTTTGATATCTGCAGTAACAAATACTCGTTTATTTCAAAAAATAAAATTGGTACTTTTATCAAAATACTGCAAGAAAACTAAAATAGACATTTGCAGCTTGTTTTAATAAGGGCACTACCTCAGGCACTTTCGACTATTTTCGACTTGTCTCAAATTAAGCAGGTGATGGCAACTTTCGCTACTGGATGTTATTTCTTTGATAATAGTTTATATCATATTTTTATGCTATTCATCATATTCTTAATCTTTGCTATAATGTATAATGCCACCCATTTTTCTAAGTTTTTGGCATGTGCCAATAAAATATTATAGCTATTCTTAGCCATACAAGTTCATGAAAATAAATATGTGTAATGAATGATCAAAGCAAAATTCATTGTAAGTACCAGACTGCTATTACCACCCTTAAAAAATCGGTCACCCCATATTTTCTGGTAGCCTCGTTTTCGATCCAGTTTTTTTTTACTCTTGTCACTCCAGCATTTGACTACCACTGGTTACCTGAAGCGCCACCTTTAATCGGATCGATTAAATGTATTTCATGGCTCAACTTGATTAATCAAATATCCAGCTTCTCTAGAGTCTTACTGCACAAACATCTTCTAAGCAATGCATTAAAAAAATACTTTACAAATTTTTTCTTCGTCAAAACTTGTTTAATTGTATTAGGTATCATTAACAAGTGATACGAAACTTTATCACAGACTTTATCATCCATATCACCCTAATTACGTATAGAATGACAACCACAGCGTGGTCCCGGAAGCGACAAGCGACAACAGGCGTTTATTGTGGCCACGTGGCTTGATCTGAGGCCACACACGTCAATCTACCCTTGGAGCATATACTCTTTATGTTAAGTAGGTTAAATAGGTGTATTATTTTATTATTATTATTGAAGAAATAATTGGGAATTTGAGGCAAGTTGTACATAGTACAAGCGTTAATATAATAGTAAAAAAAGCAGTTGAATTGAGAACGCTCTAATAATTTTAAAATCGATTAGAAATAAACATATGATTCTAGTTGTTTTTTTTTATTTGGTTATTCTTGTCAGGGGAAAACTGCTTGTGTAAGTACTCTTTTAATTCACTTGTTTCTTTAGGCTATGGAAAAGTTATTTATCAATGTTCTGGACCTTTCTTCCTACAAATTATACTTAGGGGCACTACTAAAACGATTCTTTAAAGAATGTAGCAACCAAATTACGTGGGGAATAAATGCTATATATGTTTAAGAGTGCCTTACTATGCTTCGACTAAATGGAAAAAGAATTTAAATACTTCTCATCAAAAACACATAGGTTTATTAATCGAACATTGACGTCATATCACAGACCACCCACGTCACCGAGGTGTTTGCAAACAAGGGGGTGGTTGCTATAGGGGCTGATGGATGATAAACTTGAGTGGCAGTTTCCTCATTGGTGCTTGCTTCAACCAGTCAGATGAATCTGATAGCGGTTAGTATAACAAACAAATAGCTTCTTGTACTAAGTTGTTAAGATGTCTCTTCATCATAGTAGATAGATAGATAGATTGATACTTTATTGGACACAAAAAACATAATACAAAACGGAAAAAAAAATAATTAAAACTAATGCCACAAATGGCGGCCTTATCGCTAAAAGCGATCTCTTCCAGGCAACCGTAGGATGGAGAGGAAAATATAAAAAAAGAGACTAGACGGGGTGTACAATAACGAGCACATGAAATTTGACTATAAAATCTTAAACAATAAACATAAACATTTAAAATAATAATAAAGTACTCAAACCCATACTTACATATGTATATTATACTACGTAATATATAAAAATATACTAATGTGCTAATACTACAGAAATAACTACTATAAACTTACATATAAATAAGTACAATATATATAAATATAAATTCATAGACATACATAAACTAATAAGCAGCAGGTTTAATTAGTTTGCATGGACAGATACCAGTTCTTTACTTGGCTTTTAAAAGATTCCAGTGACGGAGCCTTCTTAATGCTAAGAGGCAGCTCATTCCAGAGGCGAACAGCTTGCACAGCAAATGAGCGCCCAAAGAAGGATGGTGAAGATAGTAGTCATTGATGAAAAGACATCTCTACAATTTAGTATATAATTTTGCCACCAGAATTTGGCTGGTCCTACACGAAATTTGCTTGTCACATAGCCTCTCTTTGTTCAAGTTAAAATTGAGTAAATATGTAATATATCATAAATAAAGTACAAGCTATAATTATTTAAAAGGTAACGTCTTTGAAATTTGTAATAACTTTATCAAGTCATAATTCTTGGGAAAAAGATCATTACTTATAAGTCAGTACAACTATTTTTCGAAATGTTTGAATGGTGCTTTTGCGGAAGCATATTATGTGCAGGTACCTTATGAAATGTTTTGGGAAACAATGCAACAGCAAAGCTCTTTCAGATTCATTTAGATGTCAAGGAAATTTCAGCCAGAGTGTAAACAAACTGAAAATACAGGAACACGTCATCTACATCTCCGAATTCTACCATAAGTCAGGACCATCTGTCCCATACGGTGCAGATCTAAAAATATACACCATTCGCAGAAATCACGTGCGGATTTTTTCCTAAGCCACATAATGCGAACAACTTGTGCCCGCATGTTATTTTTTTCACTAAGCACGCGCTACTTTATAAAGCTTCCTTGTGCCGGTGTATGCATCTGTCGACGCAAGCTGTATTTCGGCGCTACCTAGCCGAATTCAAAAACCGTCGCTTCAAAACTTTTTACATTGAAGTAAAGACTCCTCAAGATGGCGCGGTTATGTAATTTGCAACATGATGCTGTCTGCCTGTACCTGCCTTGCATCTGGTGCATTTCTTTTTTGGAATGTTTTTAAATATAGAACGCAATGTTTCTGGAGAACGCAGCCGTCGCTTGTTTCCTTGCTTGGATTAACTTTTGGCACACATTTTCGACTCGCATTCGAATTTGAAATAGCCGTAACGTGACTTATCGTATGATAGTTCGTATGTAAAGCTCATAAATCTAACCACTTATGCGTCAATAAAGAGGTTTATTACATACTTGAACTCATTGTTATGGTCCGTATTATTAATTTAATAGCACAATTCGAGATTTGAACACAAAAGTATACCGTTACGCGAGCTCCCATAGATATTTTTTTACAAAGACGCATCCTGGCCGATGACAATGGTCCATAAAGATCATGAAAACGATATGATCTTCAACAATCATTTGTTGTGGTCGAGACTTGAGCACATTGTGGTGAGAAGATAATATCGATTGATGTTGAATCGTGGAAAAAATCGATTTAGTTTATTGGACTTTGCTTACCTATTGTTGACAGGAGAAAAAGAAGAGATAGAGATAAGATGAGATTGTGTTACTCGTTCAACCAACCTACGTGTATTTTAATCTTTGGACATCTCGGGCTTAACTGTTTTAAATTGTTATTTCAGTGAACAGTGAACCTCACGAAAACTAATGTTGACACATAATATAAACCCACAAAAGCTTATGTCTGTTTACGAATAAATGAAAACATTAGTTGGTATGGAATATCGCTTAATAAGTGATTTTGATTTACATTCGAACACTGTATTCTTTATTCAAAACTTAGTATTGTGTAGTTTCTAAATAAGAGACATGGACGTAAAAGTCTGTGAATGGACATTAAAAATTGTAAAATATTTTAAATATTTAATACTTCAGGACATATCACACAGCGCAATCCAGCCATCAACTAAGCTTACACTTGTATCATGGGTACTAGATAACGAATATAATACATATATACTTTTCTTTCTTAAATACATTTAATATACACAGAAACGACCAGACTCAACGCAAGTAATTACACATTTTCTTTCAAAGCAACAAGCACACAAAAACATTACATACAATTAACGTTATCTTAATTAAATTAACTTGCAAATGATGTTTAAATACTAACTAGTTAACCAAATGGTGTCCTTAATTTTTTCAAAGTACAAAAAGACATTCTTCGTGGTAATATGTTTTAATCATGTGCCTACATTTCTTAGAACAACATTTTCCAGTTAAATCCTTAAACGGGAATTCCATACAATTGCATGAGATTTGATGTCATACCAGGTTAAACATGAGGTTCGTAGACTTACTAATAAAGCTCTATTTGTTTGCTTAAACTTGAATAAGAAAACGAATTAAAAGCCTAGAACATAGAGCTGATATTGTCATTTCAGTCGTATAATATATAAATTATAAACTTTTAATGAATGATAAGTAATAGGAGTCCGAGAGATATTTTTTTATGTATAATGTAATAATACCATGTAAGGTGATGGTTAAATGTAACATATTGTGTTATATTATTATAATACATTTGTAACTAAGTAAAGAACCATATGGAATGTATGATAGCTTTATTACGAGGAAAATAGAAAAAAACTTGGCATGAATTTTGATGAATCCATCCCATTATAATATTATGTTGTAGGTATTATAATGGTCTTCTATAAAAACAACGACTTAATACTTTTTAATGATACTTTTCGTACTAAAACCCTATTTCGTAAGCGCATTTAGTAATGTATATTCAAAGTAAAGTTTAAACTGAAACAAAATAATCCGATTCATTCACGAAATAGAGGATTCATGTTCATAATATACGCCTATTTTTAACCTTTCTCTTTTTACCTACAAACAAATCCGATATGTGTAAATAGGCAATATTGTACCTATGCTTTTCTTTTCTCCTTTCTTTATTGACGTTTTCTATACCTATAACAATTCGTTTAAGTGAATAAGGCACCAGTAGGCATATGTAAACACATCAACTATCAGCACTAGCAGATTCATCTGACATTTCATTATTGTAATGCAAACAACCTATCTGTTTCACGTTATACGCAAATCATGCCAAAGAAATTCAGTATAGGATTCACACAATAGCATTGCAGCCTCTGTAAAAGTTTTACACATTTTCTTGCGAACTACAGTTACAAAAAAGTATTGGATAATCAACTTTAGCTGTAAGGAAATAAAGATGTGGATTAGAGAGAGTTGTAGCAAAGTTATGTTGGCAGAAGTGTTAATGGTATTTTAATAGAGTGAACTAAAATCGTCCTTGCATTGTCCCATTGTTAGAGAGTTTCACAAAGATTGCATTGAGCTTCTTGGAGATTGTTTGGATCTCCTTTTGGAGATTGTCTCGTGTCACCTGGATGGTGTTTTGTTAGGATGGAGTAACGGATGTTAGGTTTGTCTTCTTCTTATAGAATGAGAGTAATCAAAAGACTACTTTTAAAAAAGCTGAAGTGCCTGTGACATGGCATAACGACTGACGAAGTATTACAATCAGCCGGGATCTACAAGTTAACGTCATATGAGCCGCATAAACGCCCAAATGGAATGCCACTCTTTCGTCACCCATCCAAAGACTGACCGCGATATTGCTATACTTTCCCAGCTACGGACGCTTCCTAAGACTTGTGATAAGTGCTAAATAAAATAAGTTCGTATGATCGTGGTGACATTTACCAGATTTATCAAACCACCGAATGGCCTCTGACGTAATGTACGTACAAAAAAAACAGGATTTGTGTACAAAAAAAAATAACACGTGCAAAATATATAAGAAATAGGTACCTGGGAACATTGTTGATCGTGTCTACCTAAAGCATGATTAGAATTGCATATCTATAATATCTCAAAGTATAAAGGATATCTGTACAAACCATTCATATTCAAAAACCTACTTCATATCACCCAAAGAACCATAAAATTTCACCTTACCGTCGTAAAAATACGGATCAAATTTCTTTATCGTGAGAGAATCAGCTGATCTTAAGGCTTTGCTCACACGTGTTTGGGTCAAATTTGCAATTTTTTCAGCAAAAAGGTTTCTTTTGCGCAATATCGTGGGAACGAATATTTGAAATCACACACGTGCGTCAACATGCGAAGATATTATGTGTTTCCTTACCTGGGTGTGTGATAAAAACCTTCTTTGACATCGAAAAAAGGTTTCATTCAATGAAATTCTGTATTACCAATATAGTACCGGGTCAAAATTAACTTGGTGTTGGTTAATATTGTAAGTGATCTACTTTTGCTTCGAAAAGTAAGTGCGTAAATACATTTTGACATAGGAGCAAGTATTGCTTAGTACTTTTCTTTCAGGTTCTCAAAGGATGGCAAAGAATAGGTAAAATTATTAATATTGACAGTTGAAGACAGCTTTGATTAGTATCCTGTGGCGTAACTGAATTGAGCTACTGAGTTTAATTTGGTCATATTGAACATTTCAGATTATGATATAGTCGTATGGGTTTGCACTTGACCGTAATTTCGCCTGATGGTAAGCAATCATTACGGTCTAGGATGGAACGTGCTTACCCATTATTGCTTATATATTACTATATACCATTATATATGTAACGATGTAACTAAAAACTATAAAATAAAGTAATTAATACCGAGGTTTGTTCTATGCGTTTCATAATAAAACTGCTAAGTGAGATATTAAGTACGGATTTCAATCAAAGTTGTGTGTAAGTATATAGAATATTACATGAATAGTTGTAGCAAGTATTATTTTTCATTATGATTTGTAGAATAATTCAATTAAAAGTTTGTAATTATTTTATTTTTAGTATCGTGTATTAAAAATATATATTAATTTGTAACGTAGAATAATTTTAGAATTTAATATGTATAACAGTCGCTCTAGTTTCATTCAATACTTGCAAGGTGTTATTGATGTTTGCAAATGGAATAACGTTACAAATAACAGTGAAGAAATTGAAAATCACACTAAATGCCGCGGCAAATTGAGAACAATATGTAGATTTGAAATATGCATTAGTGTTCTGCATAAATATTATCAAATTTCGATACAGGGAAAGATATTATATTGTTTACTAGCTGGTGCGCGCGACTTCGTCCGCGTGGAATAATTATTACCATAAAAAAGATTCTAGTGAGTTAACCTTAAAGGATAGACATATACTGTTGCGGACATTTTGTTAGATCATTTTAAGAGGAATAATTTTTTCATACACATTTTTTTATATCTTGAACCGTTTTCGCAGCGCACGCCACGGAAGCCCTCAAAGATGAATAAGTTTCCCCGTTTTTTCCACATTTTATATTGTTTCTTCGCTCCTATTAGTTGCAGCGTGTTGTTATATAGCCTAAAGCCTTCCTCGATAAATGTTCTATTCAACACAAAAAGATTTTTTCAATTCGCACCAGTAGTAGTTCCTGAGATTAGCGCGTACAAGCAAACAAACAAACTAACTCTTCAGCTTTATAATATTAGTATAGATTTGAGTGTACGTGTGAATAATCTTCCACATAATTAAAATTTGTGATCGTTTCTTACTAACAACTTAAATCTTGAAACCTAGCAAAGGTAGTTCTTGATATTTTTACATTACTTACACAGAGTACATGCTACTTAGCAGTAATCTTAAGACATGATGCACTAAGCTGCATGAGTATGTACCATCGTGTTGAACCACTACTTTAATTTTTTTTTATATTATCTCTCTCTTAAGTCGTGTTCCTCATGACTGAGGGTCGTGACTCGTGAAATACAAGTCATTGGTGTAGGGCCGGATTCGAACCCGGGTGCGTCTGAATGAAAAGCTCACACTGGAACCGCTACGCCACACTCGCTTATATTCTACAGATCTCGCTTTTTATATTCTACAGATCTCCAAAAACCCAATAATCTCGTCGCGTGCCGCCCAATCCCATACACGTAAGTTGTTAAATATGTAACGTTATTTCCAAATGAAGTGTGAAGAACTGCTTTCTATCACGCCACGTTACGGTGTTACCAGGAGATACATCTCAATCGATTATGGCTTATTACCATATTAATTAAAGAGCATTTTGTATATATGATAGGATGGGATTGACTGTCTGTTCATAGACACAGGTGTTATAATAAATAATAATAAAATCCTTTATTTATGTATTACATAGTGTATACGTATGTAGGTACCACTAAAATATAATGTAAAACTAGTAAGTAATAAAGGTACGTTGGTGAGGTAAACTAAGCCCTGCACTAAGTGTCACACGGACCTTGTGTTGCAGGGCTGCAGTAATTCTCGCTATTTCTTACAATATTACACCAAGATTCACTAACATGGTCTAACTTTAATGTTCATAAAACTGTTGCAGCTCTTGAATTATTTTAACAACATTCTGTACATACCATTTTTTTTTATTTGTTGTTGCCAAAATTGTGAATCAGATTTTTTTATTGTATCGTAAAAATAGATCTCTTTAACTTTTGTTCACCTACAAAGGCTAACCAGCTCGACCGAAGCCTTTGTTAACAATCAAATATAAAGAAGATAGAAAATTAGACGGATAGATAGTCATATTCTACAAAATCCAAAATCATCGCACTACGCAAATAAATACTGGTTAAAATAGGCAAGCAAAGTCACGGCAAACACACATGTACATGGCTAGGAGTTATTATCTCAATTCTATTTAGTCTCAGTGATCATTCTCGAACCATTTCGAAATATACACATTCCTAGTTTATTAGGCGTAAATTGTATTGATTACTGAATTATACAAACTTTATGGTATATAATCATTATATTATATACAATAATTAAAATAATGTATGGCCTATTTATAGCATAAACACGGGTATATAGAGGCCTTACAAAGTTTTTTTTGCCTAGTTAGTTAGTAGTATTCAAAAGAGTTTTTTTTTTATTTATAATAAATAATAAAAGTTTTCTTATTGTTACTAAGCACTTTTTATTTTGCTAATTGCTATATGTCTTTACTTTTTTAGAGAACATGAAATATATAGAATCTGAAAATAAAATTACACTAATTACTTTAAACCAATTTTTATTAAACCTACCTCTGAAAAAATATATATATAAATAAAAATAAATATAAATAAATATTCCGGGACATCGCACACAGCGCCATCTAGCCGCACACTAAGCAAACGCTTGCGTGGGTACTAGATAACGGATATAATACTTATATATACTTTTCTTTTGTAAATACATACTTATTATACATACAAACGACCAGACTCAACACAAGTAATTTTTTTTTTTAGTACATAAATACTTGTGTCATGCGGGAATCGAACCCGCGGCCTCTAGATTAGAAGGCAGAGCCACTACCAACTAAGCTAACAGGCTAGTCAAATATTTCATCTTTATTTATTTGTGAAAACGCACTGTCATTATAAAAAAGTTACTAAATTGTAATTACAAGTACATTAATAGTGTATTTGAACACATTGCCGCATTGTGTTATGGTAATCATTATATTTGTGTCAAATTATATTATCATCATAATCAAAGACAGTGTTTATATTTACATAAAGTGGTGGTTTCTATGTATAATAAGTATGTATTTACAAAAGAAAAAGTATATATGTATTATATCCGTTATCTAGTACCCATGATACAAGCGTAAGCTTAGTATGGGGCTAGATGGCGCTGTGTGATACCTATGTCCTGAAATATTTATTTTTTATTATTTTATTACATAATATTAATTTACTAATAAACATAATCATTTAATTTCCATTTTAATTTATAATAGGCTTGTTAGAATTATTATTTGATTATATGTAATTATTTAAAGCTCCTCAAGTTACTTACTGTCTAACTTGACATAAGTGTGAAATCAGATATTGATATAAGTAGGTATGCATCGTATACATATAACAATAGCATACCGATGATACCTAAATAAAAAGACTTTTATGTACATATGTAAACATTAATAGAATAAATAAGTAATAAAAATTTTGCAGATATGTTTAAAACTTCAAAATATCTTAACTAATTTGCGTAATTATATTGATAACTATTCCACTTGTAAAATAAAATGACAGGTCATTTAGATTATCTTTAGGCTTTTCTAAAGATTTTCTAAGTGCCCAGGTCATAAGATTTCTAGGTCATCTTCTAATTATTGTATAATATGTTTGGCTATACATTACAAATCATATCATATTTTTTGTTGAAAAAACTTGTGAACATACATAATGTATATATAATGTACATAGGTTTCTAAACCTATTCTTTGTATAGTTGAACTTTTTCAATCCATCTGTACTAGAACCTTACAAAGTAAACGCGAGCGGTTTCAAACATCTTTTGATCCATTCCTTGGCTTTTTCTAAACATCGCTAGATCATACCACCTTATCTAGAGCAGGACAACGATAGGATTTACTCAATGACAGACAGAGACAAAAGATGGGATCGATTTAACTGACGCAGCTGCCTTATTCAGCCAGGTAGCACCGTTCTTTCCATGGGAAACTTAGAAAATATCACCTATTGATTTTTTAAAGTTTTTTTTTCTTCGTGATCGATTAATATTCAGAATTTTGGAAGATGCAGATGTCTAAGGAATCGATTGAATTGACGGCTGTTCGAAATTTAAGGTTTATGTGGGTAATATCATTAGTTTGAAAGCTGATCTGATTATGATATAATCGTCAGTTGCATAGAAGTTTGATAGCATCACGTAGCAGTTAATATACTAAATAATATGAGAACAAAAAAAGAGAAAAAAAAACTCTCAGAATACTTGATAACCTTTTTTTCGCAGTCGGTTTAAAAAGAAAAAAAAGTGAACTAACAAATTGTTAAACATTGTCAATATTTTCTAAAGGAGGTAAAAGTAAAGTTTTTGTAAGTAAATAAGGTTTCATGTGTAAATCTTGCATTTGTAATCTTCTTACAGTACGTACAGATACATAATTTATACAACCACATAGTTTCTAATAAACCTAACAAAAGGTTGTCATTCCCACAACACGACATAATTATACTCAATTAAGGTCTAAGGTCGAATTTAAAACACAAAAAAATAGGACAAAACTATTTCAAACACATTATTTTTCCCACCGAATTTCCAATATTGAAGATTTCCATTAAATTAAAATTTAAACGGAGCCACGCCTAAAATGTACACATAAATATAATATGCTAGAAAAGTTTGTTTGTCTGTTTCAAATTTATAGCTTAGCTTGTGAAGCAACTGTCGATTCGGTCTGTACCTGGATGGGTGACCTACACATTTTACTTAGGCGCTTCTAAGTTTCTATAAACGTTATATTGTGTTATTTATTGACATTCATCAGGGGTGGTTAGAAATCTCTCGACACTAGAGTTGATCTCTCCCATATAATGATAGATACAAAAGCAAACACGCGGGTTCATACTAGTAAATAATTAAATTAGTAAATAATTACTCGCTTATTTTATCCGTCACGCAAATTTCATGATTGATGGGATCAACCGAATAATCATTTCGCACGCTTTAATTGTGAGTCGAATAACAATCGATAGAATAATTCATCGAATTGAATTAAAATCGATTCATTCTTTGAAGTAGTTAGCTATTTTACGCTGGCAATTGATTCGATAATGATTGTAATGAAGATTGATCACATGAAAGCAGAGATTTGTCGGAAATAATAGAAAAACTTTCTATATCGTTCGATCTAGACATTAGGCATTTGAGAAATTGTTTCAATCGGCAACTTGGTACTTATCGCTGTAAAAAAAACCATAAGACTTGATAACCTCCTTTTTTGAAGTCGATTATACCTGATGATGACAACAACCACCACTTAAGAGGTTTTTGTCTCAAATGATTACTGAAATCATAATATCTAAGTCCATTAAAAAAACCAAACTCACGAATTGCTGACGCAAGTAAATAGATATTAACATTATAATTTTCTAAAGGTAATTTTAGGCCTACATCCACTTTAAGATTTCCTGGCGAACGTAAGTTTAAAGTTGTATAGAAAAATATATAAAGGAGCATAAAATATATAAAAAATATTAAAGATACTGGCCGTACATCATAAGTAATACTCCTTATCAGCCTATTGTGCGGAAGTCCCAAACACAAACGTCTTCCACCAATCACAGTCGACCACCTGCCGTTACCCGCGCGTGCGCCGCTCTATGTATGTAATGTTCGATCGATCAGTTTGGCACTACTGCGCTAGTGTGCGTTCTTTTTTTGAAATCTATTTCTTTGTAGTATCTTGAATGCTTCTAAGATTTGGCAGATGGCACGTGCTCTAAGTTTCTTTCGGTACATCTGTCGCTACTCAAACCTTTTTTGTACAGATTTTTTCATGATTTTTTCGGCTCGAACGACATGTGTCAGTAAGATGCAAATATGATAGAAAAAGGTAGATTTAATTCTAAGCACATGGTGTTTTGAAAAACTATATGAGCCTGCAAGTGCTTTGTAGAGGTATTTACCATCTGCTTGCACCTTATTGTGGGCGAAGACTCGGAGAAAATAATATTAAGCTGAGAAGAGATGGAGTTTTTTGGAGACTGTCTTATTGTATGTACATAGGTCAGTTGACATTGGCTTTGACTGTCCTTCAGAGGTGATTCATTTCTTCATGAAAATTATAAACGTAAAATATACATAGATACACTTATTCAATTATAATGTGTCATCATCATAATGTGGATCTGGGAGTACACTGTTGTATATGTATATAGTGTTGCATAATGCATAAAATTATTTATTTATTTTGTAATATTTATGATTTTAATAATTATTTCTTTCTTTCTTTCTATAAGAATCTGACTTAGAGGAACCACAACAAATTTGTCTTCAATAAAATCTACCGTTGTACAATCATTTTTACTTTTGATTATCCAAATCTCACATACCTAACCTAACTGATTTATCTCAAAGTTCCATCCCTAAAGAGATTGAGCAGACTTCCTCCAAGCCCCGAACCCCTGAGAAACTCGATACCAAGGTCAAAATGCACCTTCCACCTACCTGAGTACGAGTATACTCACTGTACTCACAAACAACTTCCGTCTCTATGGTTTTATGCCGGAAGCGAGACAAAGCGCTGCTACTCGCGAATTGATAGGAATTGTCTGGTCAGCTATTTGAAGAATTTGGAAGCAGCGAATATCGTATAAATTTAAGTCAACTAGAGATTTGTTGAGAGAAATCGGGAAATAAATCAATGGTGAGAGATTTATTTCCACCTTGAGCCACAGTGTTCGCTTGTTTACGTATCCCAGGTTACCTAGTGGGAAAATGTCTGACAAATAAAGATCAAGAGTCTCTTCGATGCAAAATGGAAAATCATGAGTGATAAAATTAAATAGAGAGATTTAAATTATAAGATGGCTCTGGATTAATCTTTACACTTTAATATAACGGTACAAATAGCATGGTATAAACATAATAATTGTTTGATAAAAATATCACACTAGAATGTAATATATAAATAATAACGGTACAAATAGCATGGTATAAACATAATAATTGTTTGATAAAAATATCACACTAGAATGTAATATATAATTAATATAAACAAATTCATTTAACCTTTGTTTTACGGTGGGGCTATTTTATACTGACATCTGAGCTACGTGTTTTGCTGTTTTGGCTTACCAAACACCTTTTATTTCCATTAAATTGTACTGATCAACCATTAAATGGCTAACCAAATATACATCACTTTCACAAACCTCGCTGACCAAACAATCATTCCTACTTGCAAAAAAAAGCTCCCGAATCGCTAACTTCCGTTCCGGAAACGCTTGCAGGATGCGCTCATACAGGCAGGTTGGACAACATGTGGAGGAAGTGCTCCTCCTGCTGCCTTGCGGAGCTTTGATTCAGTTTAGAGAGCTTTTTGGACAAATTAGTAAAATCAAGATGTCAATTAGGCATTTTCTATTAGATTCAGTTTAGCTTAGAAAGTTAATAAGGATGGGAAATTGGCAATTTGTTTAAACTAACCTAACTTTTGTAAAGTATTATCTCAAATAGAGTTTTCATTTTAAAACTATTGTATAAAACTATGAACGAATGAACAAGAATGATCTTAATACTATTGACGACGTTTATTAATTATAAGCATTATCCAATTATCGTTCTTTTGTGTCCTGTCACCTTAATTTATGTCGAAGTAGGTCATTAATAAGTAGGTAGTATCTACAAGGAATAACAACTTTGTTGTAATTTTGTTCTTTGTTACCGACAATTTCAGCCTTCTTTCTTAACCAGTTCAAATTAACTATTTTTAGAGTACGATATCATTTCCAGCAGAGAGTTACTTAAAACTATAATTTATAAGAATTAATTTCCAGCCAGTCCATTTTGGCACTGTACTCCATACTAGGAGTAATGAAATCGTCTGCCAAATAGCCTCGCATACATATTTGTTCTCCTAACAAGCCAACGGGTAAATGTCAAAAACATTACCAGTTATAAAAATAGTGATGTGACAATGTTCCATGTTCAAAACGTCGATGAATAAAAGGAGCGTATCGATGGCAAGTACTTTACATGAAATTCCAATTTTAAAAATGGAATGTGATCGTCGAATGACAGCCGGTGCGGTGTGCGCACGCGACGGCAGCCGTGTATGGTCAGATGGATACGAGACATGTATGGCTTGGTAAATATTCGTCACACAATTTTGACCGGCCTTCACTCTTGCATCGGTCTCTGTGGTACCTAGTCTAGAATAAGTTCTTAATTACTTATTTAACTAATCATGACTTAACTTGATATTTTGTGTCTCTCTCTTTGTTTTAACTGACTTGAAAAAAGGAGCCTATCAAAACGTCTTCTGAAAGTTTGTTTTATTAGTACGATATACTGTGGCCTTGATGCATAATATAAAGATTGTATTCACTTTATTTTAAACTTCGAATCCACCCCTCGTTTAAGAATAATAAGATCAGCGGAAGTGTGTTGTTTTTTTTATCATCCGCATCGGTGGTCTTATAAAACATTGACGAGATTGAAAGTCACTTTTACAAAAAAAAGGTTTTCAAACATAGGTTTTTATGTAGTTGTCAATTGAACGTTGCACGTGACAATTTTAAGGTCAATTTAGGTGTATTCAATGCGTAAGTTTATTCAGATTTCGGAGCCTCAATCCAGTTTTTATACCATTACACGCCTGATTTTAAACACGCGGTAGGTTCTTTTTATAGATTGAGTTTTTCGTGGACTCATCAGAAACAAATTATTCGACTTAATTTGAGAAATAATCGTACCACGCTCTTTGTTATGAAAAAAACTGGGCATCGAGTTATGATGTCTATAATGATCAATAACCCTTCATCGTGATGCACCGACCGAAAAAAAACAAATGACCGCTTCGTGATTCTACCACTTAATCGTAGTGTTGCCAGTATCTCACGACTACTTTAAAAATAAAAACGAATACTTATAGGTCCGTTCTAAAAAAGAACGCGGTGATTTTTTTAACGAAAGCTGCGAGCGTCCAGCAGGTGTAATATACAAAGAGGATTTGAAAAAAGAGGTTCGAACAGGAGGCCTTTTTCCCACGCCCCCGTTCGATCGAGACATTCAAATTTTGAGCAGCCTTCTTGATTTTGAACTGACATTTATAGAACAAGTCGTACTTATTTTGAAAACTAGGTATATAATATTTATGTAAATCCATTTATTTGTTTTTAGAACTAGATAATAACGATCAACCTAAGAATTATTTAATTACAAGCCAGCAAGCTGGTCATAAAAGGCCTATACTAAACAGTCGTTAATATTCCTGATCAACTGTCTGTAGCTTATTAAATTGGCTCTGTACAAATATTGGCATATAAAACTTTGTATTATAAGATAGACGTAAAATTGTAGAACTACACGACTACGCTACAGTTTCTGCGTACATTCCAACGCGAATTTGTAAACTGTCTTTAGGCAACAGCACACATTGACATCTTGTAAGTGTGGAGAGGTAGCCGTGACATTTAGAGTAAAAACAACGGCAACTAACAACTGTACTGTTACTTCATTGTTTCACTTACGAAGCGCGTGCGATGGTCTCGTGCGTTTATGTTGTTTGACTGTTTACTATACAATACAATAACTCTTAATTGCACACCAAAATAAATTACAATATTAAAAGGACTTAATCTATAAATAAATGTACAAGTGGGCGGCCTTATCACCTTGAGTGATCTCTTCCAGACTCTTTTTTGTTTTAGAGATCTCTTTCGCTCTATTAAAATAGAACTAAACTTTGATCATTTGATATTTTACTTCAAAGAATTACCAAGCAAATAGAAACAAACCAACCAAGAGAGCAAGCAGGCTTTAGGAAAGGCTACTCTACGATTGATCATATATTTACACTGACTCAAATAATAGAAAAATACCAAGAATTTGGCAAAAAAAATTATATAGCATTCATAGACTATAGTAAAGCTTTTGATTCTATAAAACACAGCGAGCTCTGGATGACTCTACAAGAGCTAGGAATCGGAAGCAAGTATATAACTCTACTCAGGAATATTTATAACAACTGCAATGCTAAAATAAGACTGGAAACTGTTGGGACACCATTTAACATTGAGAAAGGCGTCAGACAAGGTGACTCTATCTCTCCGCAGCTATTCATAGCTATACTAGAAAAGATTTTTCGTAAAATAGATTGGGAGAGCAAGGGTATCAAAATTAATGGCGAATATCTGAGTCACCTACGGTTTGCAGACGACCTAGTATTATTCGCGGAGAGTCACTCAGATCTACAACAGATGCTCTACACTCTTGAAACAGAAAGTAAAATTTGTGGACTCTACATGAATAGAGATAAAACAAAGATTATGACCAATGACGAAAGAATACCTATAAATATTGACAACACAATTATTGAGTACGTAGAAAATTATATTTACCTCGGACAAAACATAGAAATAACCAATAGGACAGCAAAGGAAGTACAACGACGCATAACTATCAGTTGGAGAAAATATTGGCAGAACAAGGAAATTTTCAAAAGCAATCTTCCTATGCATATCAAAAAGAAAGTTTTTGAAACTACCATCATACCCTCCCTGCTATATGGCTGCCAAACATGGGCCCCAAATAAAGACGTGTTACTTAAAATAAGAACATTTCAAAGAGCGACTGAAAGAAGCATGCTCGGACTCAAACTGCGAGATCGCGTAAACAGTAAAGTTATACGCCAAAAAACCAAAATAGTAGACGCTCTACATGTAGCCGCGAAGCTTAAGTGGAAGTGGGCTGGCCACACTGCGAGGCTTACCGACAACAGGTGGAGCGAACGAGTGCTACACTGGGAACCCAGGGATGGTAAAAGAGAGAGAGGAAGACCGGTGAGAAGATGGAAGGACGAAATAGAGTTGGTAGCTGGGAAGTTGTGGACCCGGACAGCACAGGACAGAGACATGTGGCAACAGTTGGAGGAGGCCTACGTCCAACACTGGACGATCCCTATAGACGCGCATAAATAATAATGCAAACATTTTGACATTCAACATACACTAGAATTTATTCTGACATACATCAATTTTATAATTATTAATCTATGTACTTTGTTTTGACTTGGAATAATTGTAACATATTATGGAATTTGCATTTATTGTATCAAAACGGTGACATTTTATTTTTTTGTGATTGACTTTTTATAGAAATCAATTGAAACTTGTAGCTTTAAAAAAAAAAAATTTTTGCATGTATAACTTCAAAGGGAAATAAAGGCTATTTTTTTTTTTTTTTTTATTTTTATTTTTTTTATTTTTATTTTATAAACTTTGATCAACCTATCTCTCAAGCATGAAAAACATTATTATTTATTACATATTTAACTAAACTTCTGCTTCTTCTTATCGAATAAGAGTGGCCAACCTTGGTGTCAAGAATTTATCAAGCCGCCTTAAGGGCCTCTGACATGGCTTAACTATACTGATCAAGTATTCTTAATCCACATGTAAACTCAATCCTAAAGTTCCTTTATTTAGGCATTAACTTCCTTCCTAGTTATCGCTTTGTAAGCCACCACACTCAAGACATAAATGTGCATATCACACAAATCCTAAAGTCACACCGCGTCGCACAAACGTGTATTGAAATAGGCAAACTATTAGACAAGGTGCTGTATTCCTAAAAAAATACTAGAAAAAGATTCTTAAGATGATGAAGTTCAAAGTTCAAAGTTCTAAGTTCATTTATTCATATAACTTAATAATACACGTCAAAATAACAAAATTTATTGAGTATAACAGTATAAAAAACAATGCATTTAAATTAACATTATTGATTAAATAATTTCAAGAAACATCGAGTATTCAAAACATAAACACATATGGACAACAACATCACAGGATGATGATAATAACATTGAAAGATGTCGAAGTAGTTCTATTATATTGATTACTAGTGGACACCCGCGGCTTCGCTCGCATCATTTCGGGGTAAAAAGTAGCCTATGACACTCCTAAGACCTCATACTACTTACCTAGATACCAAAAATCATGATGATTCGTTCAGTTATTTTTGCGTGATGAGCGTTTAAATAAACAGACCAACAGAGTCATAGATAAACAGACAAAATTTCTATAAATTGATGGAACGGGTTCTGCTATTAATTCGAAGTATCTCCGAACATTTTTTTTAATAACTGCAATCTTCAGACTTTCGACCATCTTCAGCTTTATTATATGTATTGTAGATATCAACAAGGTATTCCTACGTCTGCTATGACGGACAGTAGACATTTCGACACATCTGCCAGATCCCGTTGCCCAAGGCCGCGCGACCAAACAAGGATTAGGGTGCTATACGTATGTATGTATGTCAGTTTCAATGTCATCGAAAGGTTATCCAGTCATTATGTGGGTACTTTCATTTGATTTACTCTTTGTAATGTCATGTGAAGAAATGACAGCTCGTACTTATTTATAAGTAAGTATAGTTTAGTAACAAGTTATTAGTCTCGAGTTTGATAATGGATTATCGATATCTGGACATTCGTTTCCTTTTGGCCACTCTCATTCTATAAGAAGAAGATCATCATAGTAATGATTTTTAGCATAGGTATTTTGGTACAACCCATTTGCCTATGACGTCTCAGCTTTTTATCGCTCTGCTATATAGAGTATAGACCTCTTTTAACAAGCCATCTGCCATCTTGTACAGATTTCGTTACATACTAGGAAAGTCATATGTAAAAAATATAGCACGCCAAAAAATAAAGTTACTTTCTCAACAATTCATTCAAAGGTTGCCTGGAAAAAATCGCCTAAGTCGATAAGGCCGCCCAATGTGCAACAAATACAAATACAAAATTATTTATTAACTGAAAGTATTACATAAAACCTTAAAAACTAATATTTACAAACTCAGATAGAGTTACGGTTTTTTACCTAGGAAGGTTTGTTAGTGTTCTTGTGAGCCCTGCACTAAGTTTACACTTGTATCGCAGGCGCCCACTTCGCTTTTCTATAAGTTTAACAAAATTACGGTGCGGTTTTACTTGCTATGTGTACCTATAACAATATTTGTACATAACTTATAACTTATAAAAGTTAAATTCTAGGTTACATTATTATTTAAATAAAACTGGCTCAATCTTTCTTTTATTGAAATGACTGTGTAAAAGCTTGAACTGGGTAAGATTAGGTTATAACTAGGGTTTTGAACTATGTGTATGTGTGTGTGTGTGAGTGAATGTGTGTGTAGGTATGTGTATGTGTGTTTGCGTGTGCATGTAGAGAATGGAAGGAAGAGAGTGGGAAGGGTTGTTTTTACTGTACTATCTTAAGTATATATTATCTTCTGTTTCAGTGTGAGTGAGAGATGATAAATATTCTTGTATGATTGTTTTGCATTCTTTTACAGTTTTTCCGTTGATTTTGCAAAGTTATGACATTCTATTATAGATAAACACTTTAATTTAAGTATGTTTATTTCTGTTTTGTAATTTTTGTGTTTTTATGGTGTACATTAAAGTTATATACGCGAATGACTTAAGTAATGATTCTTTTGGTTCTCTCAGTCTTGGACCACCGAGATACAGGCCCAGGCCTAGTTCGGGGTTCACAAGAAACTCACAAAAACATTAATTAAGTAATTAACATAAATATTTTATACTTTCTCTATTCTATTCATTTGAAAACAGACAGGTGTGAAGTCTTAATGAGTAAGTTACATACTTTTTTGTGATTGTTGCGTAAGTTTACGTGCTGAAGTGCCAATAGGTTTAGTTCACACATGGTGACTATTTGGTAACTGCTACTTTGTTAGAAATATACAGGGTTCGTAATATTACTGCCCACTTTAATTCGGATAAAAAAAATTACTTCGTAGATTGAAGCACAAATTAAACATCAGGCGAACTACCCTGAAATAGGAAACTATACTTATTTTGCATTCGATACTTCATTTTAAGTACTATTATTTACATTATCACCTATTTTTTACATGTTCTTTCATTTGTTTAATCAACAATAAAAAAAAACATATAACACAATATCAAGTGAAACATTTATCTTAAAAATATGGCTACACCACCAGTTATTTACAGTACTTAAGTTCACAATATTGTCAAACAAAAGTAATTGACAATAGACTTCTCTTAACTTATTTAACAAAAGATTAATTACGCAACTCACCAACTGTCGCTTTCAGAAAGCTCTGCTTTGAAAGCTCTAATTGCGCTTGCTGCCAAATACATAAAACTAATTGCTTGCTATTAACACCTGCTCAAAGTAATATAATGAAAAGTAAAAGCTCATTCCATCTTAGTCTAAATAGTGGCATTGAATTAGTTGTAAAGATTTCTATAGTATGTGAGTATGTGTGTTTTTGACACATGAAAATATATTGGTGGTGTAACCGACTACCAAAACAAGAATGTGGTTCATCTTTTGGTTTTTTGACATCCTTAACTTTTAAAACAAACAAACATATATTCCGAGACAAAACATACAGCGCCATCTATCCCCGTATTTTGCAAACGCTTGTGTAATGGGTACTAGATAACGGATATAATATTTTTATATATACATATACATCAGAACTGAGAGAAAACCGTCAGAATCAAGTTACTTATACTTCTCGATTTCGATAATAGCCTAATCACAAAATTGGTAGATAGTGTAATAATTTAAAAAAAAAACCATAATAATTGATTTAAAAAAAGCTTTATTAGGATTTTATTAAAAACTCTGTCTTATTCATACATTTGCTTTTACTATATGAGAAAACTGTTAAAATTTCACCATCTCTTACATACTTAAATAAACAAATAAAGCATTTAAAACACCTGCCTCATTTTCACCCCAACTTAAACCCTACACGCAGGTTAGTGTTAAACGTCGATAGAGTACTAAAATTGATTTTCGCTACTTACATTAAACGATTACTTAAATACCTACATGTCCCGTTTTATTTTTATTTTTTAAGTTCTTGAGTGCAGGATTTTGGCTCAGGCCTAGGGACGGGACACCTGCTCTCGACACCTGCTGTACATCTGACACAGATGCAGGCTAGGGATGGGACAAGTATGCGGGGTGTCGATATATCGATGTTTATGAACCCCTATCGATTCGATTGTTTGGATGCTATCGAGTTGATACGCATGATAACTCGTAGTTTATCTTGACTGGTTGCAGCTTCTGCATTTAAGGAATGTGATGACGAAAGGCGTTTCTGTTGCGATGTAACTTAAAATGATGCAACTTGTTTTTAAATTGACTTAATAGTACTTGCAATAATTCTGCAGACACTTATTTTGGGAGGCCAGGAGCTTACCTTGTAAAATTAGGAACATGGCAAAAAAATTAACAGCTATTTAGCTACTTATTAATAATTTATTGAATCATTAATCGATTTTTAACTTATTAATTAGAATCAGAAAGGAATAATATCTATAATATATAAATCAAGGACTAGGCAATATAAAAATTCCTAAAAACAACGCTTATTCTTTACTACATATTATTAAATCATTTGTACATATCTGCCCACTATGTTATGATACCGAAGCTCAAATATTTCTTCTTCATCTTCAAGTGCCTCTCCTTAATGGAGATTGGCCGTCAGCTCAGAGAACTTGTCTCTATCATGTCCCAAGCGATTATTTTCTTTCTACGCTGGCAATACGCGTCCATTCAAGTATATTTCTCAGCCAACGATTTCTTTCTGCTTCCAACGCTTCTTTTGCCTGCAACTTTGTCTATAAGATACTTAAAATCGTGTAAATTAAATACGTTATAATTACCGACAAATTAACTAACACAAGTGCATCCCTAATCACCTTCTTTGGCCATCTCATCGCACTGGCCGCGCGCTTTATTCAGCAAAATATCTTTAATTACCGTTTACAGTACATTCGCTGAATAAAGCGACATATCCGCTGACCTAACAAACAGACATTTTGATTGATTACTGGATTAATGTCCTAGCGCTGAGCCATTTAAAAAAAGAACAAGACAAATACGCGCGCTTTTCAATTCTTAATTTAACTTTTTAATTTTGTTAAACATTTGCTGTCAGTGTAGCGTTTTATTATTTCTTCTATCTATCTATATATATAAAATTCAAAGGTGACTGACTGATTGACTGACTGACTGATATAGTGATCTATCAACGCACAGCCCAAACCACTGGACGGGTTGGGCTGAAATTTGGAATGAAGATAGATGTTATGACGTAGGCACCCGCTAAGAAAGGATTTTTGGAAATGCCACTTTTAAAGGGGTGAAATAGGGGATGCAAGTTTTACTTCTTAGTGCGAGCGAAGCCGCGAGCACCCACTAGTTTATTATAAATACTTTTTATCCTGTCCCATTAATAGCCTTAGCTTTTTAATTAGTCATTTAATATGTGTATCGAATAAGAAACGTGCAATGAATTATTACGGCCTATTAGACTTATAAGGGATGTGTTATAATAATCCACATATTTTACGCAACACGAATGTTTAAATATTAAGTATTTGGAGCAAAATATGAAGAAAGTGACAAGACTTAACATAATACACTACCGTTTATTAGAGCTGCTAAATTGTTTTTTATGCGACTATTGTTTAATTTTCATGCTATTAGCATTACGTTTCATACAAATAAGCAGGTCTTTACAATCACCTGTCAAATTTAATTAAATAAAACACATCCATAATGTCCTATTGTTTGCATGTGCAAATGAGTGTTTAAACTACTAACTTACTTCCGGAATATTATCCAAAACCCACATTTTGATTTGATTGCAGCTGTACAAACATGGAATACATCTCAATTTTGCCGCCATTGTTATCAACCTGCGTTTGACAGGTTTGTTTTTAAATTTTCAAATATGGAACAGCTCAATTTAAAACTGGTAAGCGTTAATTTGAGCTGTCTATAATTTGAGAGAACTCTTTCGTTTGAGAAATAAAGTTTGGTATCGAATAGAACGAAATTTTGACATTTTATTCGATTTAAATGTTAGAATCGTTTTATCATTGCTTATCGCGGACGTCACTTCCTATTGCAAATGGTGATTATTTGCGTTGAATATGAAATTAGGGCAATATAATGGCGCCAGAGGTTTATCGACACGCTTGTTTGAACACACTTGAAACGTATTTGAATAACCTCTACGATATGATAGGAACGTTAATCTCTATAATAATTTGGTTACTTTCTAAATTAACTTAGATTTATGCTTGAATAAATATTTTAAATAATATGTTTTCTAAGTTGTGTAGGTAACTATAGATAAAGAAATAAATGGTTTTATATTTCAATTGAATAAATACATAACATATATAATATACATATTGTCATTGTTATAGCATTAATTTATGTAGTTTACTTATAAAATAGTAGATTATTTCGTAAATGTTTTGTGTAGGTACTATGTATGAAATATGTATGTATATTTTGAGTATGTTTTGGTCTTTTAACTAATGTATGTATCTAATTATATTTTTAGTACACCGCCTGTTTATAATTCTTAGTAATGTCCATCCAAAAGGTTGCCTGGAAGAAATCGCCTAAGGCGATAAGGCCGCCCAATGTACAGCACTTTATGATATTTTTTCTGTTTTATGGTGTACATTAAAGATCTATTCTATTCTAACTACAAAGAAAAAGCTACACCTGTATTACATATAGTATTTAAGTACGATTAATATAGGATACGTGTGGCCAATTCAAGTTAAAGTATTTGAACTATTTAAGGAAAACATCAGAAACCTACAAATTTCGTTTATCATTCAACCCACGGAAGATTTAATAAATGAAATGCTGTTTCCATTATGATGGTCACTCTTTTCTTTTAACATAATAAGTCACTCAATTAACTTTGATGATCACGAACAAGTACCAAAGACCACCAAGTCACG
Organism: Macaria liturata; assembly: GCA_964023185.1. NCBI lineage: Eukaryota > Metazoa > Arthropoda > Insecta > Lepidoptera > Geometridae > Macaria > Macaria liturata. The sequence goes on along the minus strand of OZ026828.1, from coordinate 3,434,805 downwards.
GGCGCTTGGTTTCCAAGCATGTGTGACCATTATAAGCATTTATAAGTTCCCAGACTGTCGCCTTGTTTCCATGTATGTATATGTATAGACGCAGGCGCATCGCGTGATACATAATTACTCAAGTAATTCATCGCTAAGAGCTTACGAAAGCTCACGAAAGTTGGGAAAGCTCTGAGCTTTGGAGATCCACGTTTTTAATAGGTTTACCATACAATACAATGGTGATTTTGGGATTATTTCAAGCGGCTAAAAGATTATCATACTAACATGTAATATGTTATGTACCTACCTTAGCTAACTCGTTTAAATAAAAAAAAAGTGAAATGAAGCCAAATTCTTTTTTTTTAATTTATACTGGTTCGTCTGTTTGATTCAATTAAATATAAGTTTGGTATTGAATCAGTTTTGTACCTATTATTATTAAACACTAAATAAACTTAAAAGCACACGAAAGTTAGGAAAGCTTGCTTCAGAGATTACCGTAATAGGCGTACAATGGCATTCTTGACATTTAGGCTCTAGTGTCTGACATTTGGTAGTGGCATCCTATAAAATCAAATGTGACTGAGAGACATGATCTAGGAGCAAGCTTTATTGATACATTTGCTTGGAGTACCTACTGAAAATTTAAAACTTAAGTAAAATAATAACTCAAACGGATTTTCATAAAATTTTGTTTCCAAATAACTATAAAATACATATACTAAATGTTGTTATATCTCAAATTGAAGTATATCCTAAGTTTTGGTGTATTTTTTATTCCTCTTCTTATCGAATTACAGTGACCAACTTTGGCGTCGGGAGTATATCAAACCGCCCGGAGGACCTCTGACTGACATGGCTTAATGACTTACTTACTGCCGTATTAGAAAAACAGACTGGTCCAAATTAAATTATTTTTATTAAAACATATATTTTTTTATACTTACTTAATAAGTGCTAGGTCCAGACAAACAAACAAGCAACGTCAATATCAAAAGAAGTAACACAAAAAGAACTTCTGCAGAAAACTATCAGAGATTGTAAATATACCAACCTAACGACTCAAATTCAGTGGCAAAGGAAGCAGATAACACTAAAGTTTGCCAAATTTGTTATCAACATGTACTATACTCGCAGCAGGTTCAGACAGCGCCTGATAACAGACCAGACTGATAACGCTTATCAGGGGACTACTGATATATAAACTATCATGTATTTAATGTTACTGTACGAGCGGGGGAGCCAATCTAACCTTGAGGTAAAAACTGGGGGTTGAGGGTTAGATAGCTCCCTGAGTGGAGGCAATCCAACTGAGGGAAAGACTTTGGTGTGTGATGGAAAGCTCGTTTATTGTTAGTAACTAATACTATACATTTGATATGACGCTGGGGTCTTTGCGCGATTCAACGACGTACAGCGTCATCTAGTAAAAATCTTACAAACTAAAATTATCGCTCCAACACCTTATACCTCTCTCTTGTCACCAGAACGACAGTCACATAAGCAATACTGTGGTAGAAATAACTATACTTTTATTACTTTTGCACTGCAACAAAACCGACTAGCAAACAAGGTTCTTCAACTAAAATCATGAAGCTAATTTGTATGTACCTATTTTTGTGAAGGCTGAATCGTTTCGAATTAAATTTGTGAGACAGATTACACAGGTATTACGACTGGTAAAACAATAAGATGATAAAAATACGACCCCATAGTAATGTTATTTTTTTTAATTTATAGTAATTCCTAACACTGTCGGCCAAATAAAAAACTACAGTTGCTTTAAAAGTTGTTGTGGTAAAATTCGCAGAAAAGAGATGTTTAGGAAGTTTAACTTGGTCACAGTAACCAGTTGGAAATGTATGTTTAAAATAGTAGTGATAACGAATTGTTAACAGGTAAGATTTTATTTGATAAGCTTCGGTTTTATATTCTAGACTTTTATGATGAAAAGATTGCCAAACTACGTAGTTGACAACATTTCGACTGTTTTTTTTTAACTATAACCGGTTTGCACTTGGCCATAGTTTGCCTGATGGTAAGCAAAGGCTATGTAATCTATACTAATATTATAAAGCTGACGAGTTTGTTTGTTTGAACGCGCTAATCTCAGGAACTACTGGTGCAAATTGAAAAAATATTGAAAATGTTTTGAATTTTTTTGAAGTTTATGAAAAAAAAAATGTTTTGAAAAGACCATTTATCGAGGAAGGTTTTAGGCTATATAACATCACGCTGCAACTAATAGGAGAGAAGAGACAATGGAAAAAGTATAAAAAACGGGGAAAATCATTCATCTTTGAACGCACGCAACGGAAGCCGTTGCGTGCGCTGCGAAAATGGTTCAAGTCGTGGGTAACAGCTATAATTTATAAAGCTGAAGAGGTTGTTTGCAAAAATTAATATGATGTCCAAAATAACTAAGTATTCCACGCGGACGAAGTCGCGCGCACAGCTAGTAACTAATAAGAAAGTTATATTACCTAGTTAATTTTTATCTCAATTGAGGCATTTCAACGTGAAGAAGGAACAAATGTACACACAAACATTCGGCCTTTATAACATTACAATGAAATGGCATAAATGGTGTCATTAACGATTATCCGCAAAACTTTTAATGAAATTGATTACAGTTTTCACCAAAGGCTGGTGTGACAGTGCTTCTTATGCTAACGAATTAGTTCGTCGGGGTAGTCACGACCCTCAGTCATGAGGAAATACGAATCAAGAGAAAGAGATCATACTATATGACCACTACACACACTACACTATATGACCTTCATTCATTAGCCAAAAACAAGACTTTATATTTTGTAATGAGCTGTTAAAGTAGATACCTAACTAAAATTTAACTTGACATCTGACCCACGGAATGGCTCGTATATGCAATTCAAGCTATAAACTTGTACTAACTTTACTCTACAGAAAAAATAAAGTTATACAACAACCTTAATGATAATGTCACAATATTAAATTAATAACCGTATCTTGAGATGCATTTTAAGCCTCCATTCTTCAAATTGTCCCACATACCTGGGTAATTTACCTTAATGTGGCCAGATTCGCGCCGCCAATCTGAACGCTGTAAAACTTGGCTAAATTAATACAAAGTGTTCGTAAATATTCAAAATATACCTTTATTAGTAATATTAGTAGATTAGTTTGTTTATATATATATATATATAAACAAACTATATATATATATTGTTTGTAAGTGTTACTATTATTTTTTGTTGATTTATCACAATGAATATAGTAGTGCATATTCTAGTTTATAAATAGGATGGATAGTTAGTCAATCGAATTAAAAGGTTGACCAATAAGTAATATTTATTTATGTAATATAACTTCCAATTCCCTATATTAGTAAGGAAGGTATACATTATTTTTGGTTTCAGATAATTTTCGTCTCATACTGAAAGAACGTTGAGTAATTGAAATTGTGCAAAGGCTTTGATTTTTTGTGGCTTTTTAAACATAAATCTGTAAACTACACTAGTAAAATTTGCTAAAAAAAATTGCAGCAAAGCAAAAAATAATAATTTATCCAACATTATATTTTGGATTATTTATGAATACGCCTTACAATAAACAGTTTTTATTCCAAACATTTGTAAACACATAAATACCTCCTTCCCTAATAGAATGAATCCCTCCCACACTTACAGTAAGGTCCCCAACGTCTCAATCTAAAGCTAATTTGAGTCCAATTTTCCACATTGTCATCTTACAAAAAGGCAGCTTACTTCAATCAAAGACGACTTTAATGGGGAAATAACAGCCTCACGAGATGTATAACATAACAGGAATGGATTAAGGGGCCTGGAAAAAATTTAAGGCTTTCTAGTTCGATTAAATAAGACTCATTACATTTTTCTAGCCATATTATGTGATATTGTGAAATAAATTATTCATTCAAAACATAATTTTGAGTACATATATATGTAGAGTGTTCTTAGAAACAAAAGAAAAATCATTCTCAATTAATAAAACATTCCCATGAACAATAAAATATTTAAAAAGCCTTTTTTACTGGTTTATTCATTTTGAACTAAAAACTAATCTTTTAACTCTTTAACTCTGTGTTTTATGCTCCTCAGCTTGTCTTTTGTCATAGGCTTCCAAATCCTTCTATTTCATTCTCTCTCTCTCTCTCTCTCTCTCCCCCCTACCCCCTCTCTATCTAGTATTTTTTCAGATGGGAAATAAATATGACTAAGTATCTTTTAAATCATACCTAAATATTTATTCTGTGCCTAAATACGTTCCTAGTGGTTGCTACGTGTTTACAAAAGTTCACGACGTTTAATTTTGATTGATTGTCGGCAAGATGAACGCGTTTTCTTTTATATTTTTACTTGCATGTGGACGTTATCTGTTTTTAGCATCTATATTTAAAATAGTAGGCAAGAGTCAAATGTATGAATATTATTATGAACAGATTTTTAAATATGGGTGGTAAGTAATCCTTTACATTCGTTTTGTCTCTTCTAGAACTTACTTATAGTATTGTTTTAATGTCTATAGCTATAACTACTAATCATTATATTCCAGTTAGTATAATATAAACTTATTAATTTATAGGGTCATTGTTCAGTGTTTAAACCCTTACAATTTGCAAATAAATGTTATGACTATGATTGACAGAAAATTAGTGGAAAACTCTTAACAAATTTAAAAGAAAATTTTAAAACTTATTATAATAAATAAAGAACAAATGTAAATGGAAAAAGAAGCCTACAAAACGGAAGCAAAACATTATTTTGCTTTAAATAAATAACCTCCATTAAGCTTGCACTTGGCCTCTTTCTTCAAACATCGATAAATGTACAAAAAACCTTATCACAGACAAGATGCTCATAATTAAACAGTGGCGCCACCGGAAGTGATAACGGCCGGATGCACAAACCACGCCCCTGATTCAAAAACTTAAAACTTAGGGTGGCACCAAGGAGGTTTTAATTTCATAAAAGAGGCTGATACAATCGGATTACGACCTCTAATTAACGATGAAATCGTGCTCCAGACTTATTAAAAAGCTTGTTTCGGAAAAAAGTATCACAATTTGTGTGTGAATGGAGGTTTTTTGCAGCTGATAATTGCAAAAGGATATAAGCTTGATGAAAGCTAAATTAGTCCTTTTACTTGAAGTAATTTGCTGGACCGGCACAAAAAGATAAGACTGCTTTATTTGAGACTGGTAACGCCATCTAGCGGAAATTGATGGAACTACGATGTAATATTGAATGCATCAGAGGCGCTAGGTGCAGGCGCAGCGGGAAAACTTAAATTTATCAAAAAATAAACATTATTAATACAAAAAATCAATCGCATTTTGTCTGTGTATGTGATTTAAATTGCAATACGGTAATTATTATATACATTTTCTATGTAACGTAGACGCTTCGTCGTGGTAATAAATAATGTACCAAAATCACATGCATAAGCATATTAGGTACAATTAGGTACTTCATCATCATCATCCACAACCCTTGGGATCCCACTGCTGGGTATAGGCCTCCCTTTGTATGAGCCATCTGCGTCGATCTTGTGCAGACTTAATCCAAGTTGACGATTATTATTAGGTACTTACACGTATTGTGTACTGTTTACTGGAAAAAAGACGGAAAATAATATATAAACATTTTTATATCTCACTGGTTTTATAGCATAACAAAATCGAATACCGCTCATACCAGGGCGTTTACGACACATGTTCTATATTTTTATAGTATAATGCAACAGTATTGATATCGTCACGCACAAATATACAAGGACACCGCAACAACACTGAAGCAATCTGGATTTGGCCATACTAATAATTAAAACCTTTACAATACTGGGTTTTTTTTATTATTGCAACTGTAGGCACATATTTCAATTATACCGAATTATAAGGCAAGCATGATGTGTGATTGATGGTAAGCATCATACTTACTTACGTCTTTTTTACTTAATTTATCCTTTGGCGCAGTGAACTGAGTCTTGGCCTCCGAAACAAAAGACTGCCATCTTTGCTGTTCTTAAGCATCTTCCTGCCAGTTAGGAACTTGAAGTTTTCCACGACGTCTTTCCAGCGATATCTGGCCACACAGGGCGGCGGCCACCTGGGATTCCAAACATGGCAATCATCATTCTTGCTTATTCCTCTGTAGTGAAACCTTCATTTAGGTTTCAAAACCAGCATGATACTGCACTTAGCTCATGAACATGCTAAAAATAAAAATAGACAGGTACTTACTTAAATCATATAGGTGTTTAGTAGTTAGTTTTTCAAAAAAAAAATATTGAATGAAAAATTGGTCTGAAATTAAATTGGCTCGCCAATAAGGCTGCTGGAACAAACTGCAGATATAAATTTATTTATTTTTATTTATTTGGCAGATTTTATAGGTATTATAAGCAAAAAGCAAATAACCCACCAATAAAAAGGTGTTTATAGCTTTGTCAAGTTTGGTTTTAAAGCAAATGACAGTTACACCGTCTAACCCCTTCCTCAAAAATATGTCCAAAATAAAAATAATCACAAACCTACCTGTCCATGACCAACGGTCATTATTTTTTACGACAAATCGTTGCATTGTCGTTATGCACTACGGGGATGAATGCAGGGGTTAAAGTAAATTAATGCTACCCCTTTCTTGAGCAGAATGGTGTCACATATATATAATAATAAGTTGACAGATAGTTTGTCAGTGTAAATACATGTCTAGTACATCCAGTGGCAATTCCTATTAATGATTTAAAAATTATTGTATTTGTTTGATTTTCCAACATGAAAACAGCGGAATTAGGGTGTATGGAAAAATCTCACCGGCGAATGCTCTTAATTCAGCCAATAGATAATAAGTTATTTTCACACTACGTTTTATCCAAATGCAAAAAAATATTTTTTTATTTATTTGTTTACCACGTAATTAATGAACATTTACATAATTTCCTTATATTTGTGTTCTTTTGTTATTGGTGTACAATATAAGTATTTTGATTTGATAAATTTTAATGTCATGAACATAAATAAACCATTAAATAATTATTTATCACACAAATATTATATGAATTACCTTCAATATAGTACATTAGTAGGTAATTGAAAGTGATTATTAACTTTAGTCGAAATATTTATTTATTATAAGCTTTAGTGTATTCGTTACTATCTACCTATATTTGTTTGTTTTTAAAAAATTGTCTTTCATAAAAAAATGACAGTCAAAATTTGAAAATCTGTAAGTTTTTGCCCTTGTCTTTATCGTAACGGTCTTCACACGCTGACCATCACAATTAAGTCCCCTATGGTATTCCATAATCTTATGGGGGTTGTATCGAGAATTCTTATGCAAACGCACATTTTGTTATTTGTATGTTAATAAGGTATTCATGGATCTTTTATAGGTGCGTATGCGTTTAATTAAAAAATAAATGAGTTAGCATTTAATTTTGATTGTCGGTTGGTAGATAAATATTTTAGTGATTAGTAGTTAGAGAAAATCGTTTGTATAATAAACTGGTCTGGAATAAATCGGTTTTAGCGATACGACTGCCATTGCAGGTATACCTACATAGTTTTAGAAACAAGTGTGTAAAAATGTTAGCTATTGCGAGTTAGCTGGTGATTTTCAGGTTTTTTTATTATATTAGAATTAGATTCATTGTACGATGTAACACCGAAGTTGTCGAAACCTAACATATAATTTTATTTATTTATTAAATTGTGGTGTTGCAAGATCTAAGCCAAAAGCGTAAGACTGGGGTAAACTTATTTGGAAATGGCTGAAAAATATCACTACCGGCATACTTATTTTTGTGATGATGATGATGATGATGATAAGCCTTTTATTTGAAACTGAGGTATTGTTTATGTAGTTTCCCTCTGAATGACAATTTATATAATGTCTCTCAGCTCAAATTGTCGGATTGGAAATCGTTAGAGGAGGCCTATGCCCAGAGGCAATTTGAACTTATTTTTATGTGTAGTAGGTTAATGATGATGATGATGATATTAATAGTATATTATTAACTTCTCCATACAGTCAGTTTGCTCCAAAAAGCGTGCGTATGATCACAGATAAAGTAACAGTAGCTACGCACGTGCTAAAGGCGGGTGTACATTACCATGCGACTGCACGACGCACGCGCGACACGATACTATAATATTCAATAGTATTTTATTGTCGTAGGATAGGACAGGGTGGGAGTTAGGAAGACTAGAAAATAACTAGGAATTGTGCCTGCTGATATTGCTGCTGCTGCTGAATAAGGTAACGCGATTTTATTCAGACATGTTTTTTTTTATGATAGCCCTATTTTTGGTCACAACAAATATATTATGAGCTTCTTGTATCATTTCTGCAATACTTGTATAATAAGTAATGGTTTGGAAATTACTTTCACTATTTTGCTATACGTTGATTAACGCTGTTTGGCCTAATTTCAATGATTTAAAAAAAAAACTTATTTAACGCATTTTTACTAAGTAAGTAAATCCCGCTTGACCAATTTAAAATTTGCAAAAACTCTTTTTATAAGCAATACCTAGGTATATACATATATAGCCCATGCAATTCATATTCCCAACCTCACGAATTACATCTCTTTAGCCCAAACAATCCCTATTTTATCCTATATTATTATATAACCTTTTTTTTAACTATAACCAACCTAACTCCACCCCTGCCCCCAATCTCCTATGCAACACGTCTACCGATCGTTTAATTTTTTCTACAAATTGGACAACCGCACACTATACGTCGGTAGGTGTCAAACAACCCTTTACTTGCGTGCGCATATGTCGTGCAATGTGCTTCCGGCCTTAGAATTATAAAAAAAATGTGCCTAGGAATGACATTTGAAATTGATAAGTTAGTGTCTAACAAATACCGGACGACCAAAGTTTGAGAACATGTATGTTTGTTCTTTCTTCACGTTTCTTGATCGATTTGGTTGGATTATTTTTTTGGTAGAAATATCAGTATTGATAGATTAGACTAGATTAATTACTTCTTCTTATCGAATGAGAGTGGCCGATTCTGGTATCGAGAGTTTATCAAGCCGCCCTCAAAGCCTCTGACATGGCTTAACGAATGCCAGCTTAAACTTAAATTGTAGGTCTCGACTGTTTGACTAGTACGGCAGTCGTTAAGCCAGAAGATAAGAAGAAGAAAATTAATTACTAGGTAGGCTATATTTTAAGCTGGCGTAGCGAGTGCCTTAGGAGCGACAGTGACTGTTTACCATTTAAACACTTTTTTTTAACCAATAAACATACGTGGCAACAATTATTACTCATTAATGAACCTGTAGTTTTAGAAATTTCAAACTTACTGAAAAATAAAAGTATGTGACCTATCTCCTATATATATTAAATAACTTTTTTATTTGTATAGTTATAGACAGTTAACATGTTAAAATTAAATAGGCAATGAATATTTAGCGTTTCTAAAATCAATAAACTAAGCTTTATACTTTTTTTACATCAGAATGGCTCACGCGTGACTACCTAGGTTACCTATTTAAACCAACATATGCAATTTCCGTCAGTAGATCAAAATATGTAAATACCATTTAACTATAATAACGATTGCACTGGTCATGAAATTTAAAATTTATTAAAACATCAAGATGGTAAATAGTTATTTTTCGACAGAAGTTTAAAAAAAAATCGCGGTTCGCATAACTGAAGACGCACGATCTTGTGGTACTGAATTATCTCGATGTTTTTGTTTGCAAATAAATTGAAAAACAAATCTATTAGTATAATACTTATAGGGTTGCAGTCGAAGCAGAGTGCGTCACAATGTTTAGCAGACTTTCAACCAGATTGATTCAGATTTTGAGATACATAACCAACAGCAGTTAATTGTCACTTACCACTGAGCTCACTTACATGATTGTAATCTACCGAAACAACAGTTATTTATTAAACAATAATCATGTCGTCCAGCCTTCTAACTCAGCCTCTAACTTTGGAATTCGTCCATCAATCACTTACAATACATGTCATGTCCGCTTCCTACCCAAGCCACTTTAACAAAACAAAATATGCAACAAAACTACACAATATCCACGCAAAATGTGCAACTGACACATTGCTTTAAAATGAACATTTCAATAAATAGAATAATACTGCGGAAGGTTTTAATGTGTTTCTATGAAATAATTGAAACTACACCTTTTCTGACCATAAGGCTCCGTTGCATAAAGGAAGGCTTTTGTACTTTTGTGGTACGAGTGGGATTTGGGCAATCAGGATGATGAATTGTCAATTTATTACTTACAACTGTTAGTAGTGGATTTCTGCGGCTTTTCTTGTGTTGTATGTTGTATTGGTAAAAGTAAGTAGGTTCGTATAAGCGTGGTCAAATCTCGTAACGTACCTATGTACATAGTTTAAAAAACCATTATCATATCGGAAATCGTTGTGGTCCTTACTGCATCGCGACATGAAAGAAGAACAATAAAATCAACAAACATTGATAATACAGTATCTGACGACATGTTTTCACATCCGTTATTTTTTTTTTCATAAAATATTTTTTTAGTTTGAGCGGTTAATTAGTTTCTAACATCAACTTTAGAAAATTACTCAAAGAATCAAGGGTAATTAGTATTTTTAACGATGGAAAACAGACCTTTTACCATTAGATCGCAAGTGACACCTATATTAGCCATATTACACTCGGTCTCCAAGTCGAAAGAAAACCGGTTTCTACTAGGCAAGCTTCAATAACAACATTGCTTAACATCAGGTCAGTTGTAGTACTTATACATCAAACGTGAGCCTATCAAGTTAAAAAAAAATATGCGTAGTACCACCATCATAAGTACCTATGTACCTAGTTGAGTAATCTTCCCATACAAAACTAACCCTACCAGACACAAACAGAAAAATTTAAACGTTTGCTGGCAAAAGCACTAATACTCCTCTGGCGTTGCAAGTATACAGACGATGGTGATTGCTTACCATCCGGACGAACGTCTAGCTTTTTGCCACTTAAAAAAAACAACAACAGGAGCCATTGTCTTCTAGACTGCCTTCTAATTGGTCTCACAGACGTAAGGCTAACACGGGAGCATTAGGCCAGCTACATAAACACTAACGACGGCCCTCATTACAGGGCCCTACTAGAGCCATGCGATTGTGAGCCATGAAAATTAAAAATTTGATTGAAATGATAGGGTTCATAATGATCTACTTGTAGTCTAAATCTTCTTCTCCTAATCGAATGAGAGTGACCAACTCTGGTGTCGAGTTATTAATTATCAAGCGTCCCTAAGGGCTTCTGACATGGCTTAACGACTGCCGTACTAGACGTACAACCGGGACCTACAATTTAACGTTTCATCCGACCCACAGATAACGCCCAAAACAGAATGCCACAAAAGTGCCATTCCGTTTTAATGTGACCGAAAACGATCACCCATCCAAGTACTGACCGTGTCGACCTATGCAATCGCTTGCGATTGCCTCCGGCAGCTGAGCTACGGGCGCTAAAAAATTAAAACATATCATAGTAGCTGCCTTCTCACTCCCCCTCGTTATAAAAGCCTAATTATTTTATAAAGCAAAGTCTCATTATCCTCGAGGACTAGTGATGTGACATTTTATCGATATGTGACGATAACAATCTAAAATATTGTTAAAAAGTTATGAATAGCAATGAGCTTAGGAATCTAATCCGATATTGTTTAAGGAAATTTCATGGTATTTATTACTTTAAAATAATATGTGTCTTGTATATCGTTTGTAACCATGAACAAATGAAAAAAATACACAAATATGTAATCATTATTGTAGATCAGGTACGAAAAATGAAAAAAAAAACATATTATAGATGTAGTAAGTATAGTGTATAAATAACTGGGTTTGTGTGATTTTAATTTGTAGTTTTGATAAATTATAAAGAAGTAACTCTAGCTAATAGTATTTTTTTTATTTGTAGTAGTTTAGATAAATTGTAAATTTAAATATGTTTCTAAATACATATCTTGTCTTTAGTGTGGGGCTAGATGGCGCTGTGTGAACTTTCCCGGAATATTTATTTCATTTTTAATTTTATTACTTCCAACTAGCATTAACATTTTGCACGTTGTTAAGGCATAAACAGCAAAACCAAGAACGCCACTAAGAAAAAAACAGCAAACGTCAAAACAGTTACACAACTTAATAAATCACAAAAGTAAATTCCAGTAATTTGCCAGAAGTTATAATTAATTTTGACCAACACTACCCTAATTAGAGGGTTGGTTAAAGCAGACCGGGTCACGAAGGACAAGTAAATTGTAACATTGTATAAAAATAATAGTGTTTTTGTTGGTTTGTTTGTCGTGATTTTCTTTCTCGTGGTATCGGAGCGATGGGTTATCGTAACTTTGGTATAGTGATAGTATAAGGACTCGAGAGTAGCATACGCCACTTTTTGTCCCGAAACATCGCAAGTGAAGCCACGCGGGTCCACTAGGTAGTCTATTTATACTTATATAAAGCTATAGATGGTTAAAAAGTCTGTACATAGTAATTCGAATAAAAAAGAGTACGTAACTATAGTTTAAATCGTTAACAGAATATGTACGTTTCAGCAGTTTTTCGAATTTTTGTTTGTCTATTTATTTGGTTGCACATCACAAAAAAACGGCTTAACGGATTTTCTTGATTTATTGGTATGCAGGTAGTATAATATCCTGGAAGTGATATAGAAACTACTTTTTATCCCAAAACAAAGCGAGCGATGCCGCGGTATCCACTAGTTTACTCATAAAGCTTTATTACATTTGTATATGGTTCGTTACCTCAACTAATGTAGGTATTGTGAGTGTGGTGGGTATACAAACATCATTTATCTGTCTGGGTGGTGTCTAGCTAATTTGACCATTACACAGTTTTCACACGCATGCGTGTATGTGTGTTAGTTCGGCAGAATCGTAGGAGATGAATTATCACATAAGCTTTTTCCAGAATTGATATATGTATCTGACAAGTTTGAAAGAAAAAATGCTGTTAGTCCTTTCGATATGTTACTTTATTTTTCAAAGGGTTTGAAAAACACTCTTGACACCAGAGTTGGCCACTCTCATTCGATAAGAAGAAGTAAGGGTGATTTTTGCGTCGCGTACCCCACAAATTCTTTTTTTTTTACATGATATATGCTTACGCTTGACTACAACTTGCCTGATGTTAAGCAACGTTTTAATCTACGATCTAGCGCGCTTGCCTAGAAGAAACCGGTTTACTCTCGACTTGAAGACCGACAAATTATAGTTCAAGGGGAATAGAGATTCGGGCTATAGTTCCACAGTTTGGCTATTCGCACGATGAAAGTCGAAGCAAAACGCGAGTCTTTGGATAAATCATAAATACTTATATGTAAATCTAATACTACTAAGGAAACTAAAACTTTTAATCATGTATAATCAACATAGTTTCTTAAAACAAATCTCCAAATAAACATCAGAAGCTTAAAACCTATCTATCGGTCGCCATCACATCTACTCTATTCAACTTCTACCATAAAATCCAAAACCTATTCTCTCCAAACAATCTTTGACACAACTTCAACCATTACTTACGAACTACGACCTTTCCTCAAGATTAAACACTTTAAACGGACGCCGAAAGGTATTATTTATTTAAATTAAACACTATTAACATATTGATAATACACTTCTGGCGGTAAAAGGCTCGAGACTCGTCTTATCACGATATTACCGACGCTTTTGGATTCGGTTTCATCACTTGGAACCATGTCACTATATAGCTGTTACGAAAAATGAAAAAAAGAAACTAGTTAATATTAATATTTTTTTTTTATTAATATTATTGTTTGCTTAGTGTGGGGCTAGATGGCGTTGTGTGCAATATCCCGAAATATTTATTTTATTTATTTATTTAATATTGCTCAGTGATTGTAAATTAATTGATTTTGTAAATGAAATTGGCGTTATTAAAAGCAGAAGACAATAGAGAAAGGTTTTTTGACACTCAATATTTCTATGACTCTTTTTAAACATACTGCTGAGTTCGTACAAAACGGTTTGTTTTCTACTTTGTATGAAACTTACAGAATATGGAATTTAAACTAGCATATGCTTATACGTTCCGAGTTACTTAATACTTTTAATTTCTAATACTTTCAGCTTTGTGTGACTGACTGTCAAGTTACAAACAAGCTTACTATACACTTCAGCACTTTATTATACGGCCTAAAAACTTTATAAGCTTCTGAAAGTTAATTCTTTATTTTCTTGAAGCCGAAACACCTTAAATTCTACTCTCCATTTCAGAGTTGGTTACACACATACGATAAGAAGAAGAATATTCTAATTGTTGCGACGTTTTAAGTACAATTTTGTTACAGCTTACATGTAAAACTGTTAAAAATTTACTAAGTTTAGTTTCTCTCTACCTGGAGCCCTGTTCCCAGAAAATTATAACCCAGGGCTCTCCAAATCTAGAGTAAATAGGTTTCTAGGCAATCGTGCTACATCTTAGACTATAGTGGTGCTTAACATCAGGCAGGCTATAGTGAAAAGTAAGCATATTTCGTGTTTAAAAAAAGTTTTTATACCGACAAAGTCCTCCTTAGCCTTTTTTCCGTGCCGTCGTGTAGGTCGGCATTAATTGTAAAACAATAAGACACGCGACAGAGCGCGGCACGACAAGCGATCATGTCGCGTCGTGAGTGCGTGCCTTATTGATACAGCCTTCTTGATGAATTATGTTAAACATTGTCATAAACTTATTGGAGGAGGTTTCGGAAGTTTCTTTGATATAATAATACCGATATGTTCTTTCTATATGTAGCAATTAAGTCACCAAAAGTCTGTGTCGATAACGATTTTAATATCGGGAGTTCCACAGATGAAAATCATAATAAATTTATATTATTATCTACATACTTACTTAAGTTTCATCCAAAAATTGTGATGTACACGAAATCACCGGAATATCTAAAATAAATATTGTACATAATAGAACTACATCGTCAACATAGCAGTAAATCAAGTAAGTCCCGTTAGTAAATCAAAATTTAGCGTGCAAAATTTATTTTTTGCTGTTTCTGAGTATCCGAAATGCTGTAATAGAATAGATAGGTAAAACTATGTTTCAATGCATGTATCTATGTTCTTCAAAGAGGTTTTAACTCAGCACTCAAGCTTGCCACTTCACAAATACTTTTAGTTGAAAAAAGGAGCCCGCATCCAAATCACACCCATAATTAGCTGAGGCATACATCAGGAGGGTAGGAAGGAACACGTGTCCCCTGTCCACACCTCGCTAACTGATGGGATGGTTCTTGGGATTTTACGTCGTAAAGAAGGAAAGGGCCAAAGAAATCAGGATGGAGTCGATTTTTTTATGATTCTGAATAATAAGTTAAGCATGACCCGTGCAAGATCTAAAATTTTTCAGTTTTATCCAAGACTTTTACCCGAAAACAATCGGCTCGTACTAGGTTTAACCAAGACTAAGTGGCTACACCTAGTTCTAACCGGCTAAAACTAGGTGTAGCCGCACTTCGGGTATTAGCCGTAACATATACACAAAAGATGCATACTTTGCGCGGGCGTAAACTGCTATCTCACGTCACGGGTCCTCGGTTCCTAGTGTGAGATGGCAGAGGATCCTAATGCACGAACATTATAGGTATAGCATGATTGTATATTTAAATTAGTTTATAATGGTGTAACTTAAGTTTTTGAAAATAAAGTAATTTTGTATTTTTATCTTTCATTGTGTTTGAGACACGAACAGAAAGCAAACCTGATTTAGATGAAGTTTCGAATGGAGATAGATTTGATCCTGGATAAAAACATTGGCTACTTCTTATCCCGATTTAAATGTAACTACGGTTACGTGGGTCGCTAATGCTAAAAAAAATTTTTTTATCCATCCAAAATCTGAGTTAATATCCAAAAAATCACTTCAATATTTAATCCAAATAGCGGAAGTATCTATTCCACGTGAAAGCCATCACATCCCTTACAAGTAAAATATATGCCATATATTCGCATGTCCCCTAACTAGAGTCGAGACGTCATTATGCCCTCACTATCTATGTTTGACAGCTCTCTGACAGCTACTTGACAGTTAGTGCTCGTAAACACGTGTTGGTAATTGGCGGTAGTGACATTTGACGTCGTATTTAGTGAGCTAGGTGACGGTATTCTTGTGTCGTAAGGATATTTGCTAGTGTGTAAATAGTATGATGGAATGTTTTTTTTTACGTGGGATAGGTTTACGTTTGACTACAGCCTGCCTGATGTTGAGCATTGCTGCAGTCTAGGATGTAACACGCTTACCTAGAAGATACCTATTAACTCTGGGTTTGATTTTGAAGACCCCTGGATTGTAGTTCGCAGGAAACACAGCTTCTGGTAATCTGATGGGATTTGCTTTGAACTGCATTTTTTTAATAGGTTATTACAAGTCGTGGCTAGTAGAGAGTACCTGTTTATTTAGATTTCTGTGGTTGTAACAGTAGATTTTTTTCTTACATGGCTTGATGTCAACACAGACAAAAAAATCTCGGACAGTTTGGTTCAGTTCACAAAATCGATTTTGGATTTTTTTGTTGGTGATAACTCGGCCTCTCCACAGATTACTAAATAGATACTGTTATGGGTCAAACATGAAATGTACAGTTAAGAAATAAGTGTTGACTTGGTATTAAATTGGGTGTAGTATTATTATTTGTTCGGTGATTGGGTATCGTATCCTAGGCAAGAAAAAAAGACAAGCTGTTTGCGGCTTATATGTGCAGGTATTTGTGATTATTTTTATCAGCCACGTGTTAGTTGTATTGTCATATGATATTTTTTAAATTTCTGTACCTACTAGTGTTATATTTCTTCGGAACGTACAACTTCTTAAAGTTACACAAATATACCTTTTAGCAGTAAGTAACTGTAAAATTACCTAAAACTATTAGACAACCATTGTTTAAAAGATCAGACAAAGTACTTTTTCTTCAGCGCTGACTCACGAATAATTTGCTCAAATTTGTTCAGAATAATTTGCTAAGCTTCACCAAAACAAAAACAGAACACGTCACAGACTAATCTCCAAATTACAACCGCAATTTGTTACACAAACTTTTTCGCATTTACAAAACAAACTAAGATCACATGTTCTCTGGGACCAAAACATCTGCCTTCAAATTACTTAATTTTAATGATCTAACATTAGTTTTACTTAAAACTTAAAAACGGTTGAAGACAACGATTATTCACACTCGAAAAACAAATATAAGAAGCGTGCGTAATTTGGTTATCTTTATCTATGACGTTCCGTTTTACACGTTTGGCTAATACTGTCATTAAAATGTATCCATTTTGAGTAGATTTAAAAAAAACTGTATCTGCTTCATATGAAATAATTTTATATGAAGCAGATTCAGTTTTTTTTATTATAAGTAAAGAGCTTTATTTTGTGTCTTGTAGAATCTATGAATCATGCTATTACATTTGTTTTTCAACTTTTGTTCACCAGATTAACAATGACTTTACCCAGCAATATGGGAATAATTTGATAAAGATAGTCGATGAATATTTTCCAAATTAAAAATTAAAGAGAGACAATTACTTTAAAGCGTTAAATTTTTATACAAACTTTCTTTCAAATTGTTGCCTACTTCAATCCTTTGAACGGCAGAATACGACAAATAGCAAACCAAAACGTAAAAAGAAACGTAAAGAAGCGTTCAGATCGTGACCGTTTGCTGCTGGCAGCAATATCGCTCTGCTGTGAATAATGGAACGTTTCGCTTTGCTATAGCATTCATACTGGGTTACTAGGCAACAATACTGAAATAAGGTCAATGTTTATGTAACGTACGATAGGAAGAACAATGCAAGACAGGGTGTATTGTCGTCGTAAAAAGCGGCACCCCGCACGGTTTCAAAAGAAGCCTTTGTTTTTTTCCAGGATTTAGGATCTCTATTTCCATTGCAAATTTTATTCAAATTGGTTAAGCCATTTGAGCGTAAAGAAGCAACAAATATACATACATGCTAACACGCACAAACTTTTGTCTCTTTAATATTAGCGGGATTTATATTGATCACATTGTGTTTTAAATGGTATTTCCCATTAGTCCTGTATGGTTCTAGTATTCCTATAGCAAAGGTTTATAAACGACTGCTAAATAAATCCTAGGTTGCTGGGTTGGACTATAGTGTGTTTTAGTAGGATTGGTACTTGGATACTATACGAGAAAAAGGTTTGTGAGGGCGCTTGAAACTTTTTCGGTTTGTAAATCTTCGTCTTGGTTTTTTTCTCTCTTATTTTTACTATACACAGGTTTTCCTTTCACTACAATCCGCCCGAAGTTCGCATTACTGGAATGTAAATTATTTAATAACTAGCTTACCTAAAAACGTCATCATACTGTGAAGAAAATCTTGTCAAAAACACCAATTTTCACCAATTCTAGTACAGTGGCATACTGCCGGTGACTATACATTTTAGAACTTATTTACTTATCGTAATGGAAGGCCGCCAATTAAGACGCTAATTTTAATTTCGATGTTTTACGTGTGGTGTTTTAATAAAGTATTTATCTATCTATCTACTTATCGTAATGGTCTCGGGTTTTGGAATGCTAAACTTTGTTTAGAACTCGTAAGTTTTAAGGACCACTGAGACTCATAGAAAAACTGACGAGAAAATTTGGGAAAATTGACAAAAACTTCACAGTCCCAAACCCAGATTCAAATTTAAAAAAAAAATATAAGAACCACCCCAACGGAAAACCAGCACTGGTTGCTTCCACACAACCAGCATTATGCTGAGTTAGGGCTGTGTTACGGCTGATTTTATGTTTGTTTATTAAGTTTTTGCTCGTGTTTGTTTTTCTGTTAAATCTGTCATAATAAATGTTTTCTTTCTTTCTTTGTCAGATACACCAATTCGCACTGTTTCTAGTGTAGTGGCATCGTCGTGATACGATCGACAGGGTCCCGGACGACACGAGCGAGCAACCTGCCCGGGACTGTACATATTTAGAACTTATTTACTTATCGTAATGGCTTCGGGTTTTAGAATGCTAAGCATTAGTTCAAACTTGTGGTTTTAAAAACCTGTATGGGACATAGAACTGTACCTGATTAAATTTATGAGTAATTAATATGGATACAATTATGACTTCAGACCCTACAGAATATTATCCAATTCAGGAAAGTGTTTGCTCAGGAAAGATGATCAAAAATACGAAATTTACGAGATATTTCTTCTATGTCACAATTTCAGCGTTGGCTTCTGAAAGTTGTAACTACAGATTATCTTCACTAACATCGAGTGATTGACGCTTTATTGGACACTAAACAAAACACAAATTATACACATTTTAAACCTACATATATAGAAACGAAATGATAATCTCTTTCAAACGTAATCGCATATTTATGTACTTATTTTTTTTTACTTTATTATTATAATTATATTCATCGTATACAATTATTGACACCAAGATAAACAGTAATTAATACCTTCTCCAAACAAAGTTATGTAAGTTATTGATAATAAGAGAAGAAATTGAGCTATTTATCAATCGTCGTCTCATTAGCGCCGTAACTTCCTTCAAGACTTTCCAATTACATATTTTATTACACGGATTACCTGAAATAGATACAGAATAGTTGAAACATTTTTTTTATTCAAGGCGTTTGGGGAAAAGATGTTTGTGTTTTCATTGTTGAAAATTGACAATAGACACGTTAAATATGTGCAAAGATGTAAGTAGGTACAAACTTCGATATAAAAACCAGAAAAAATAGGGCACCCTACGACTCATACATTCTCAACGATTGAATGTTAAAAAATTCGTTAGCTGGAAGAATAACTGAAAAAGGCAAAAGATTGCCCTTCTTTAGTAAAGAATCAAACAAAAACCTATTTTTACATGAATATGCAACAGTGCAAGTTTGAAGATTGCATTATATTAATTCTTCTTCTTCTTATCGAATGAGAGTGGCTAACTCTGGTGTCGATAGTTAATCAAGCCGCCCTGAGGGCCTCTGACATGGCTTAACGACTGCTGTTCTACACAAACAGCCGGGACTCACAATTTAACGTGTCATCCCGACCCACGGAAGCGGCCAAATTGGAATGCCACTTTGAATAATATTAATGTAACTACACTTTACATTAGATTACTTATGTTTTTAGAATCCAAAAGAGGTAATCAACGTCCAGTTACAAATGGATATTTTATTTGAACAAATTGTTGATAGCGCCGTGATTTAATGCTTTAATCGTTATTTTCTAATAGATTGTTACCATCATTTGTCTGAATATCACTTTGCTTAGTAATTACGATAGCAATTCGATTTAACTTTGTGACCATGTTTTTAATACAACATTATTAAGTTATTATATCAAGTAAAATATACCTACCTACCGATTAATCACAAATTACTTTGCAAATTTTATCACGGAAGGCATTAAAAAGAATAAAATACTTATTTTCATTTACACGATGTCAGAAAAGGAACGAACCAAGACAGAGAATAACACAAAAATAAGTTTATGAAAACATTCTCTTTCATCCGAAAAAAAAGGATAAAACAGGCAAATAATTGATGATGATGTGATAATAGTACGTGGCTTTTAGTTTTGACTTTTGCCCCAAAGCTAAAAATACTTCACTAACAATAAAATCTTGTACAATATGTCATAGGGGGGTCGAAGAAACGTGTGATATGGCAAAACTCGCGGATTATCACGAGATGGCGTAATTTTATGCGTATCGACGCGTGCGCAGGCGCTGACAGATTTTATGACATTCGGGTGTTTAGAATTGGTGACAATAATGTCTTTGTCAAGATTAACTACTTCCTTAGAACAGTTAGATATGGCTAATTTTGTAGTTTGTCAACTACTGTGTACTGTGTTTATTCTTCGTGATATTTTGTAGTTTATCAACTACTGTGTACTGTGTTTATTCTTCGTGATATTTTGTAGTTTATCAACTACTGTGTACTGTGTTTATTCGTCGTGATATTTTGTAGTTTATCAACTACTGTGTACTGTGTTTATTCTTCGTGATATTTTGTAGTTTATCAACTACTGTGTACTGTGTTTATTCTTCGTGATATTTTGTAGTTTATCAACTACTGTGTACTGTGTTTATTCGTCGTGATATTTTGTAGTTTATCAACTACTGTGTACTGTGTTTATTCTTCGTGATATTTTGTAGTTTATCAACTACTGTGTACTGTGTTTATTCGTCGTGATATTTTGTAGTTTATTAACTACTGTGTACTGTGTTTATTCTTCGTGATATTTTGTAGTTTATCAACTACTGTGTACTGTGTTTATTCGTCGTGATATTTTGTAGTTTATCAACTACTGTGTACTGTGTTTATTCGTCGTGATATTTTTTTTATGTTTTGTTTGTGCAAATAATGACTCTAAGGATACCGAATAAAGAAAAGCTTTACATTATTACCTACATATGTTTAATTTGACCGTTAAAATCATATCAGTCTGACTAAACTTAAATCATAATAAGTAAACTAACTTTCGTTAAAAAAATAAAAAAACTTTTAAATCTCGCTATTCACTTAGTCCAAAATGGTTATATTTGAAGATAATAACTCATTCATAAACAATAAAATACCTACTTGTATGACCCAACAGCCTTATTGCAACAATTGCACGCATTTTAAAAACTAATGGCTTGGAGTCATTTGACGTACCTACATACAGCACGAGACTATTCTAACGTTTCATAACTCTACATTTTATTTGGCTCAAACATGCAATTCTGTTAATTCGCTAATTCATTTATATTTTGTTCATATTTCGTGACAAACACAAAAAGACTGTGGCTTTGCACAAGCTCTTACATAATGATGTTTATTTCGAGATAACACTAACTTTTGGAGATTAATTTGTTTCGAGCAGATGTGAATAGTTGTAATCTCTAGTGATAAGTATTGCGTCTCTTTGATTTGATTTTCTGATATATTATTTGTTTAGAGGGTAATAATAATATCAAGAATATTATGAAAAATTCACCTGCACGGCCAAATTTTCTCTAATTTCTTCATTCATGTGGTACAAGTGGGTAACTAAAGTACATAGGTAATTACGATTAGTAAATAAAACATATCAAGTAAATACATAAAACAGAGAAGTACATACATTGAAATTTTGGCAGAACTAAAACCACCTCGAATTAAAAACAATTATCTACTGAGTGAATTTCTGACTGATATAGTGATCTATCAACGCACAGCCCAAACCACTGGACGGATTGGGCTGAAATTTGGGATGAAGGTAGATTTTAAGATGTAGGCATTTGCTAAGAAAGGATTTTTGGAAATGCAACTTTTAAAGGGGTGAAAGAGGGTATGCAAGTTCGAAGCCGCAAGCACCCACTAGTCATAAAATATTATGAAGTATTGCTTAAAATATATGTAGGTACTGTGAAAAAAATAATCGGTACTCAAATGCTCTTAAAATATTTTTAGGTACCCATTTGATGTCATTAGCCTCTAATCGGACAATCATGATCAACCTTTGATAAAATATTAACAAGTACGCACTTAGAACCTAAAACACGCCCGGACTTGTTAGGAAAATGATCTTAATATTATTAAACCTTTTTATAAGGTGTTACCATTATTTCAAATAAGTACCCCATATTCAACAGACAATGTAACTGGTTTACTCCATTTGTTTTCTTAAATCAAAACTGATTCATACTCACAACTTACACACAAAACTAAATCTTGAATATTAGTAAGTTGGTCATAGGTATAAAAATACCCTATTTGGCCATCAAGGATTTTCCCAAATTAGCAATAGACTTATGGCCGCTCATATAAAGTATCATTTAATTTACCTACCGGTAATCTATAGGTACATTTAAGGTATGTACAAAAACACCGTTTCATTCTTCTAGAAAAAAAAATTGGTATAGGTATCGTGTCTTGAGGCTTATAAAGAACTCCCTAAATCCAAAGGAATTTAGCAACGCCCATCTGACAACACCACCTAAAGTATACCGTCCATATTTCAAAAACAAAAGCCGAACGCACATGTTTCAAAATTCGCGTGACAAAAACACCGGTGGCGTGACGACTAGGCAGAGTAGTTAGAGCAGTTCCGGACAATATTTTGTGTACTCCAGGGTTAATAAAGAAATAAAAAAAAAAAACAAAAACAAAAAACGGATCTGTTTTTGTTTTTTTAAATTTGCTTTATTTATCAGCACTTTCAAAACATTTGTGGCAATAGCGTACATTATCTTATCACTACAATATCATACGTTACAATATATTAATGCGGTTAAGTACATTTTAAAACTTTTCACAGCTGAGTATTATAAACAAGCACTTGTATATCTGAATCTAGCTATTCTAATCTATATAATTATATAAAAAGTAGTGCTAGTTACACCATTTATAACTCAAGAACGGCTGAACGGATTTAGCTGAAAATTGGTGGGGAGGTAGCTTAGAACCAGAAGACAAACATAGGATGAACACTTGTTATCCTCTTTTTTTTGATAGAATTGAATAAAATCCAATATCTACTTATTTATTGCCTCTAAGGCAGAACCGAGTTCGCCCGGTCAGCTAGTAATAAGTAAACCAAGACCGGCCATATCCCATGTCTCGCACTGTAACCACACACCATAGGACGGGGTCATCGTCCCGCCTGGAATAGGCAACCTTGACCGTTCGCCCCCTTACCATGGTAAACAACCTGAAACAGCTGGAACTTGGAGGAGGTGGGAATACCAGCTTTGGAGGTGATCTTAGTGGGTGCTGTATGACACTATACAGGAATGAACTTAGTGTGATATACAGGGTCTGTCTATTAGTGTAGTAAACCCTAGAGTACTAAACTGTGGAACTCCTATTCCCCTTAAACTATAATTTGTCGGTCTTCAAGTCGAGAGTAAACCAGTTTCATCTAAGCAAGCGCGCTAGATCGTAGATTTAAAACGTTGCTTAACATCAGGCAAGTTAGTCAAGCGTGAGCCTATTTCATGTAAAAAAACCTACTTTTTGTACATGTACAGTCTACATGTGGAAAGTATCAAACTTTTCCAAAATAATGACACCACTAATTGTAAATAAGTATTGAAATCATATTGTCACTTAATGTGTATTATTAAGTTTTATTGTTTTTGCCAACGAACCTCCGAGCTTCATAATGAGTACCTATGGCTCCCGAAGATGATGATGATATATATTATATCCTTGATATGTAAATAATGTTTGGCCACTTTCTTAGATACTTAGTGACCAAAATATGATTAATGCGCACCAGACATAGAAAGATGTAAGATATATATAAATAAATAAATAAATATTCCGGGACATTGCACACAACGCCATCTAGCCCCACACTAAGCTAACGCTTGTGTCGTGGGTACTAGATAACGGAAATAATACTTATATACTTTTTTTTTTGTAAATACATACTTATTATACATAGAAACGGCCAGACTCGACACAAGATACGATAAATGTTTTTTGTACCATAAGTCTAACTACATCTTTGCAAATAAATGAATTTGAATTTAAATGAATTTGAATTCATCACTTCTTCAACACAAGTAACTCTGCGAAGCGCCGCTTGCAGACATTAATTACTTATACCAATAATATTGCCCCACCAAGATCACATAACTGGGACAGAAACAACATCAACTCATAGGTACTACATAAACAGGTCAATTACACTACGTACATCGGCATACCTACGTATAGATAGGTATTTGTCCAGATTGTGACCGAGGGGGTCTGTTCCCACGGCCCGGGGGGCGCCACGTGGAAGTGGACGCAGATTTGAGACCTACACGTTTTGAGATGCCGAAGATACAATAACATAATAAATCAAAGATTTACTGACTCAGCAAATAGGTTACAGAATTTTAGACACCAGGAGTGGACTGATTGCCTGATCTATCTATTTATTTATTTATTATAGCGGATAAACTAATAACCAAAATTGTTAAAAAATGTTTGGATGTACTTTAAATCGATAATAAAACACGTTTCAGCATTTTTTTGTTATAATTTTTGTCTGTTTATCTGTATCTCTGTTTGTTTATTTCAGCTTACGCTAACGCTCATCACGCAAAAAAACTTAATAGCTTATCATGATCTTTGGTATGTCGGTAGTATGAGGTCTTAGAAGTATCATAAGCTAATGAAATAATGCGAACGAAACTGCAGGTTTCCACTAGAAACAACACAATACTAGAAAGAAACACATAAAGTTATGTCCATTCAAAAGGTTGCCTGGAAGAAATCACCTAAGGCGATAAGGCCGCCCAATGTGCAACACTTTAATTTAAGTATGTTTATTTCTGTTTTGTAATTTTTGTGTTTTTATGGTGTACATTAAAGTTATATTCTATTCTATTCTATAAATAAGGATGTACAGATGAACTGGACCAACATGGCGCATTAATTAAGGTATAATTCACATCAAACGGGCAACACTACAATGTTGCAATAGGCATGTTGCAGCTTCCTTAATTTATTGCTTTATAAAAACACTAGTAAATACTCGCGGCTGCAAAATAATAAAATAGCTTAGTAATGTGTCTTTGAAATAAGTAACTTTAAGAATTTTGCTATAGAAGTATTTCTGTTAGGAAATTATTGACATCAAAGTTTGCAACATGCATACAAATTTACTTTTACTATCTTCTTAACAAAAATCATAGTGACCCGTTGCTCCGTTGCAGCGTAAAAGACATACATAATAAACATAGGTTACTCTTTGCATTATTCAGTAGTTAATCCGGCATTAAAAGCAGCCTATATGTTAGTCTAAATGAAATTCATTTAAAAATTAAAAAATATTTTTCAGGACATATCACACAGCGCCATCTAGCCCCATACTAAGCTTACGCTTGTATCATGGGTACTAGATAACGGATATAATACATATATACTTTTTCTTTTTTGTAAATACATACTTATTATACATAGAAACGACCAGACTCAACACAAGTTAATTACAAATTTTAATATTCATAATTACTTGTGTTATGCGGGAATCGAACCCGCACCCCTAGATTAGAAGGCAGAGCCACTACCAACTAAGCTAACGGAGCAGCATAAGTTAAATTGAGCGTAATTAATAAATGAAACAAACATAATATAACCATACTTTAACAAGAATAATATAAATGATATTATTCTGGTATATTTGTAACACACATAAGTATTTCCTGCCTTGTGCAAGCTTTCTGTACCAAAATTATGACTATTTTGTCATTTAAAAAACTTGCTCACTGTGACATTGTATCCATTTTGCCAATTTTAATTTCAAAAGGAGTAAAGTTATTACATACATGTATGAATCATTTAAAACTGCTTCTGAATTTTTAGTACATAATTCATACCATATTTTGACTTTATTAATCTTAGCACATGCACTCGTACCAACATTAAAAATACGCAAACTCAATAATGCACATAAATAATCTGCTTTAAAAACTCCTTTCAGACTTGTCACAGAAATAAAAAGAAAAAATACGGCAATATGGCGCCGAAGTTAGCGCCAGCCGCTATTTGGAGCCAAATTTAAACATGGAACGACTATTACAGCGACAACGGCCAAAGTTAGACTATTTCGACGCGATAGTCTTGTTTCTATTTAGAGAGATGCAAATAGAGTGAGTGCTCAGTTGTAAGTGTACTTATGCATAATTAGTCAATTATATTAAGCATTTGCTATGCAGTTCGTACGAAATCTTTTAATTTTATTTTTTTAAATTTATAGTGTCATCCGACCTGCGGCAGCGCCCAAAATGGAATACCACCTTTTGGTCTTCCATCAAAAGACTGGCATAAGATTTCACTACAACAATAACTAGTCACTATAAAACTACTATGTGATTTTCTTGTAACTATGAAAAATAATGAATTTGTAAATTGGGTTTGCGATTTAGATTTTTTAGATACCTTGAACGATTAAACCTATCTATGAATTACAAACGTAAACCTGTTTTACTAGAAAAACATCTAAATAATCTACAAAATCATATTCGAGATCAATTTTAATTGTACTTAAGCTTAACTTAAGCCTTCTTTTTTTAGAGTTTCTACATATCCTGATTGGAAACTAGAGCTAACTCATTCACCTTCTTACAAATATTTCAAGACTACAAAACTTATTTCAACAAAGTAATTAGTTTAATTTCCTTCTATAGTTTTTCGTGACGAACCTAAAAAAACACTATTAAACTCCACAGAAGTGTTTTGGTGAAGTTTTTAAAGTGTCTGTGCATTAACTCAGCCGTTTATTCGAGCGAGGTAATTTGGTTAGCTCTCTGCCAACCGTATTATATCCTAACTTTGTCTGGATAACTGTACATTTCCATTGTTATTTTATTTTACACTGAGTAATCAAACTATTATATATTTTTCTTTGTTTAAGTCACTAGTTAATATAAAAAAATACATTTCATCAATTGTATGTGTTTCATTAATGACAATTTCAACGTACACCTTGTTTACTTGTACTTAACAGAACATTTGGAAAACTGATGGGTTCAAAAGAAATAGCAACGCCTTTGACCACTTTATTTGTTTACTGCTCGCATGTTTACGTCAGGGGGAGTTTTTAAGCGAAACAGAATATAATGATATAATATAATCAAACTGACTGGTATCATCCTCTGTGAGGGATTCGCCTCAGGCCTTTGGCCTCTTGCGAGGGCTGGACGCCAGGGTACACGGACCCTGGGGAAATTGTAAATCGCCACCCAGAAGCCCCGGTGTATCGCAAGCCGCCCGTTTTTATCCATATTTTTTTAATAATATAAGCGTCCTCTTAATCATATAATCATCTTCTTATCGAATGAAAGTGGCCAACTCTGGTGTCGAGAGTTTATCAAGCCGCCCTGAGGGCCTCTGACATGGCTTTGAGACTAATCATAATATAATAAGGGGATCAATTAATGACAATCGTTCAGCTAATCAGACTCATTCATTTCAAATTAGAATCCAAAATTATTTATTGCGGACAACAAAGTGATCCCTATTTTATTTGTAAATATTACACCATTCTACTATTTCGTTACTCAGTAGATTGGTAGCTACACCATTATTGATCCACTAGGTCCATTGGTTCAGATATCTACTGGTTCCTGGGCAATTATTTTTGTCAGACAAATTTTCGACCTACAGGGAATTAAAGGAGAAGGCGGGCGTCGTGTCGTATAAGGAGGTCAAGGAATTGGCAGAAGACCGGAAAGGATGGCGCATGCTCCACAGACCAGGGCCTCGCCCTTAAATTTGTGATGGTAATGAACTATTTAGTAAAAGCATTATGGAATGGAAACGTACACCTCCGCATTAGTATGCGAAAGCTCCGTCGTTGCCGCACGACCAAAGTTTACAGTTAGCCTGGCGCATCTCCGCTGCTGACTGTACCTACATACATGAGCTAAATGATATACAATGTACTATGAACCATATACTGATCTATCTATCTATATATATAAAACTCAAAGGTGACTGACTGACTGACTGATATAGTGATCTATTAACGAACAGCCCAAACCACTGGACGGATTGAGCAGAAATTTGGAATGAAGGTAGATGTTATGACGTAAGCATCCGCTAAGAAAAGATTTTTGGAAATGCCTCTTTTAAAGGGGTGAAATAGAATGCGAGCGAAGCCGCGAGCACCCACTAATCTATAGGTACATAATAATAAAGTTGAAGAGGGTCAAAAATCTGAACATAGAAGATATGAATAAATAAATATTGAGTATACTTTAAATCTATGTATAACTGAACATGTTTCAGCAGTTTTATGATTTTTTGTCCGTTTATTTAAGCGCTCATAACGCAAAAATGTCTAATGGCTGAACGGATCATCATGATTTTTGACTTTGGCTACTTTTATCCTCAAAATAATGCAAACGAAGCCGCTGGCGTTCACTAGCACGAAGTAAAATACTTAAATAGTGTTGCTGGTAACTTTTTCCAACTTATCAAATTTGGGTCGAGTATCCTAAGTCGAGTAACTAACCTCCAAATCAAAGGTAAACCACTTTTTTTTTTTATAACATAAGTACAAGCCGTACATGCTAACCGCCTGTCTTAGTTAAATACATATACGAGTATGCATAATATTGATTATTTACATTGCTGGAGTGTGTGTTTGTGTGTGTGTGTTTTTAACTATGCTACAAATTTTTGTTTTACATCTTTGAAAATTCAAGAAATTATGGACTCTTCCACAGAATTCATCAAATGGTGAAGTCTTGGAAGTGCCTGAAAGAGTTCGCTCTACGCGATAAGGCCGCCCTAGGTTAAGTTATATAACTGTAAATTGTTTTTTGCTGGTGTACAATAAAGTTATATTGATTGATTGATTGGAGTTCTTATGGGAATTTGTCGTGGTGGGTGCCCAGATTGTTTGTGGTTTCAGAGTTTGTGTCCTCAAACATGTCGATTTCCTCACGATGATTTCTTTTAGCGATTGCTAATCCCCATATAACTTGAAAAATAAGCCATTGGTGTAGCGCCGGATTCGAACCAGGTCACGGTGGGTTAGAAATATTATAAAACATAAGAACATACGGTTCACACAGACAATTAAAAGACGTAAAAAATACCCTAAGGTTACAAAATAGTTCGCTGGTAATAGTTAGCTGGTGATAATTAGCTGCTTACTAATTGCAAAATTAAACTTATTCGTTGAATATTATCTAAATTATATAGAATATAGACCGGTGTAGGTCTATTTTACCATATACTATTACTTACTGAATATGCAAATTTTGTAATACAGTTAACGCTATTATCTTGGAACCAGTTTTTTAATCCATTTTATTTTCTTTTATCTTTACAAAATAGGTGTAACGCGTAGTATAAATACTGTGAAAACTTTTGGAAATTTTAGATTATACTTGAGTCAATACAAAATGAACATTCTAATTATTTTGGTCGTACTTGGTGCAGTGGCTGCTCAAAATATTCCTCGTCTTTCTAACCTTGGAAGAGCTGGTAAGTGATTTGAACAAATGTATGTATCTTCCGATTGTCTAGAAGAAAATAGATCTCTTCAAGGAAATCGATTTCATCTAGGCCAGCGTGCTAGAACGTAGGCTACAAAGTTTCGAATCAATATAATATTAGTTGTATTTGCATATATAAAAAATATCATTGATTTAAAAACTAACAGTGTGGTATAAAAAATTAAATTCAAATAAAAAAATAAAAATTTAAATAAAATATAAAAATGTTTTTTTTTATTTCGTAATCAAGTCGTTTTTTGATTGTCAAAATTTCTTTATTTACCTATTTAAAAAAAAATACTCTTGGTACTTTATTATATTAATAAGCTAGAAACTTTATATACTTAATCCGAAACATGTAAAATTACAAAAGAGCAGGGACATATTTCAAAGCAAGCCTTGCAAAAGAGACAAAATATATTTAAAAAAAACCGGGTAGCTATTTGTTGTTTGCAGTAGAAAATTGAGATTACTTTTGTGATATAGGAGTAACCCCCACATTAATATTATTAGTATTGGATTGATGTATATTTTTTTAGCACTTTTCTTGTATAAAAATTTCACTATCACTCTTTATGAGATACAAACAGTCTGATAGCACATGTTTATAAATTGGATCCCGTTATAGGAACGTTCTTTTTATTGTGATTGCATCGAACAATCTACCGAACTATCTCATTTGGCAGATTAATGAACTTTTTTTTTATTCCAGAAGAAGGTCAACGTTGTGGAACAATTGGTGTGCTTAGACTTTACCAGAGAAGATGCGTGGACGGTCTCACTTGTGTGAATAATGTATGTCAAGGAGACACAATATCTACAATGCTACCAGAGAACACAACAAGAGTAGCCGAAACCACCTCAGCCACAGATGAAACCACCACAACCGCTGATTGAACAACCAAAAACCACCGGCGATACTACCGAGCAAACTACACCTGCATCTGAAAACGATGATGCAGTATAAATACGAGTACCAAGATATGTTTAGTTTTACCCCCGATTCGATATGTTTAGTTTTACCCCCGATTGCAAGAACCACCACAACAAACCAGTTGTATGATATAAAAACAAAAGAAATGATATCCGCACAAAATAGAGGGCATAATTTAGCCCTAGACCTAACGACTCAGGCTAGCCTTATGTGAGAATCAGCGTTCATATTTATGTAAGTATTTTAAATTGTAAGGGTTGCTTTACAATGGAAAAAAGATATTTATATACTTGGCGATTTATTAATACTAACTGGTAAAAACAAATGGTAAAACAATGTCGGCAAGATTTCTTAAGAGTTTGAAGAGGTTTTTACAGTTTTTAAATTCAATATTTCTAGTACTAACTATGACAGTACATGCAGACAATATCTAATTTAAGTTGTGTGTGTTCATTATAATTTGAAGTAAATGTGTGCTACAATCAGCTATGGCATTTTTTTTAAGGTCGTTTGGATCGCTAATTTTAATATACGAGGGTTTTCATCAACGCCAAGAGACCAGCGCTGGTCTTTGGTGGGATTAGTATATGAATATAGATAGGTACAAGTATAAAGAAGTTTTAAAAAAATGCAGTTTAATCTGTTTGGGCCATTATTAGATTTTGATAAAATTGGAGTAATTGGAGTAGTTTCGGAAATATTACACAGTTCTTTGTGAAATCTGAAAAAGCAAGGAAATTAATTATAAGTATATCTACTTATTGCTTAAGTAAAACGAGTTACTTATGTTTTCACGTAACAAAAGCTTGCATAAAGGTTGTTTTTTTTTGTATGTTCTGCTGGTAACCCTCGGACCAATGTCGGAGACTTTTTACAGCCAAACACAGTTGTATAAACCTTGCTCTATTTTATGATACAATTTCCCACAATTTGTGGGAGTTGTCGTTCAGAAGTGCCCGAAACAAATATGCATGGATTAGTAGGTTGAGTAAATGAAACAATATGTTTTATTTTTTACATAGATATGTTTTTTTTTATATCTTTTTTTCTTATCATACAGCATAAAGGTTGTAGTATACCACAGTGTAACTGCAAGACAATTTGCAGGTCATCTTCCATTTAGTATTTTGTGATAAAAATAGACGAAAAGTTGAAGTTTCACGACACTTCAAAAATAATCCGTAAACTAATACACGTAATGATTCCTTTATATTGTTGCGCCGCGACGATTCTCGAAGGTTCACGTTACCACCGGCCTACCTACGCGTACACATAAACAAGTTGTTTACCACATTTTAATTGCGTTCCAGAGATTTCGACCCTTCATTTTAAGCGTAACACAAAAGAACCTAATTTGCATAACAATGATTTTATAACCTTGTTTACATCAAGCGCTCACCTACCTAATTTGCATGACAAAAGATTTATGGTTCTGTTTTGATACAAGTAATACAAAAGCATTCGAGAAGTTTCTTACCGATATATAAACAGGCGCAGCTCGGGCCAGAGGACAGTTTCAATCAAGCGATCGAGGCGAACAGTCAAGCGATACTAAAGCGATAGTACGTGTGTGAAAGTTCATAGTGAAGTACTGTGAAGTAACGTGTGTGTTTAGTGTTTTACGTAGTCTCTACGTAGGTGTGTGTGACAATATCGTCGAATTAAAGGCAATAAATTAAGGCATTGTGTTTTTCCTTAAAAACAGCCCCCTATCCCGTAACATTTGGTGTCAGAAGTGGGATAAGGAAGCAAAATGCCTCTCTTGCCTTTGGATGACGACTCGGTGCGCACTAGGAACCAACGCCGGGAAGAAGCTCGTCGGACGGAGGAGCAGACGTGCCGCCGCGAAAGTATGGACAGCAGGCGTGATCTGCCTGCCGAAGAGATGGGTGAGCCTTCGTCAGAGAGCGTAACTGAGACTTCAGCTGCCCGCCCTGCTGCATCTGCCCCCATGGACTTGTCGATGCTGATGAACATGTTGCAATCGATTCGCGCAGAACAAGCTCAGCAACTGGAAGAACAAGCGAAACGCCAAGAAGAACAAGCTAAACGCCAAGAAGAACAAGCGAAACGCCAAGAAGAACAAGCGAAACGCCAAGAAGAACAAGCGAAACGCCAAGAAGAACAAGCGAAACGCCAAGAGAGCATGCTGCAGTCGATTCGGGCGGAACAAGCTCAGCAGCAAGAAGAACAATCGAGACACTTAGAAGAAATACAGGAGCTGCTGGGAAAGGACCTGAAAAAGATAAACCTGAAGTTGGACCAACACGAAGAGAGGTTGAACGAGACAGAGCTGCAGATTACTAACGTTCAACGGTCCCTTCAGATAATTAAGACTGAAAAGGGATCAATCATTGCTGCTGCTCCAGTCTCAGCGTCCAGCGGCTTCAAGATCACCCCATTCGACGGGATGTCGTCTTGGGCCGCTTACAAGATTCAATTCGACGCCATTGTGAGAGCCAACGGCTGGAACAAAGAGCAGGCAATGACTGCACTTATAGTAGGTCTTCGTGACCAGGCCTTGTCAGTTCTGGAAGCTCTGGGCAAAGACGTAACCTATGACACTCTTCTGGAGGCGCTGGAGCGTCGTTATGGTGATGCGCACCTGGAACACGTATACCGTGCTCAGCTGAAGGATCGCGTACAACGGCGCGAAGAGACCCTGCAGGAGTGGGCTCTGGAAGTCGAGAGGATGGTGCGCAAGGCATACCAGTCCGCGCTGGAGCTGGTGGATACACTTCTGGTACAGGAGTTTATCAGTGGTATTCGAGATCCAGAAGTGAAATCTATCGTGACACTTGGGCACCACCAGACCTTGAAGAATGCCCTGGTACATGCGCTGGAGGTGGAGGCCGTACGAAAGAACCATCGCATTGAGCACATCCGGGAATGGAATGTGACAACGCCGACGTACTACAATCGAGGAACTCCCAGGTGTTCGCCGACGTACTACAATAGAGGAGCTCCCAAATGTTACCATTGCCACGTTAGGGGACATTTGAGCCGCAATTGCCCCAAGTCGAATCGAACTCCAGATGTACGGATGGAGCGTGATGGATCGTGGCGTAAACCAGTAACAGAGGAACGAGTGAGCACCAGGACTGTGGAGCAAGGGCTGGCTGGTTCTGATAAAGCCACGAAGGTCTGGGTTACATCGAGCTCGCAAGCGAAGGTCGGAAATGCGGACGCCGTTGCGAGGAGACCGTCTGAGAAAGATCGACCCTATGAGGAGGAGACCAAGGAGACCATACCAATTAAAATGCTGAAGACAGACCTCAGCGACAAATGGAAGGAGACGATCCAGGCAGCGCAGCAAAAGGACGCCGACATCAAACCAATTCTAAACTGGATGGAATCCGGAGCCACTAAACCGACATGGAGTGACGTTGCTGGAATGAGCGTAGTGACAAAAGGTTTATGGACACAATGGAACAGTCTCGTCATTCACGAAGATGTATTGTGCCGAAAATGGGAAAACGTTCATGGAAATCACTGCCATCTACAAATGATTGTTCCTAAAGTGAAGGTACCTGATGTATTGCGACTTTACCATGGAGGATACTCAGGAGGACATCTTGGGGTGAAAAGAACCCTGTTGAAAATACGAGAACGATTTTACTGGATCAACTGCAGAGACGACGTGGAAGAATGGGTTAAAAAATGTACCAGTTGTGCGTCAGTGAAAGGCTCGCATATTCGGAGCAAGATGAATGACATCAATGAACACATTCGAGACTCTGGCCGACAATCGTCTGAGAAAATGAAAAGTCGTTACGACCGAACAACTCTGGATTTTCTGAAGGGTCCTTGGTGTGGCTCCACAATCCCGTCCGCAGCAAGGGCAAGTCACCGAAATTACAAGCTAAATGGGATGGACCGTATCGTGTGGTGACAAAAATCAACGACATCACATTCCGGATACAGAAGGGCCAGCGAGGCGGACCTGAGATCGTTCACGTGGACCGGCTGGCGAGATACCATGGAGACAATGGTGCTCGGGACGAGCACGTCTAAGGAGGGGGTAGTGTTGCGCCGCGACGATTCTCGAAGGTTCACGTTACCACCGGCCTACCTACGCGTACACATAAACAAGTTGTTTACCACATTTTAATTGCGTTCCAGAGATTTCGACCCTTCATTTTAAGCGTAACACAAAAGAACCTAATTTGCATAACAATGATTTTATAACCTTGTTTACATCAAGCGCTCACCTACCTAATTTGCATGACAAAAGATTTATGGTTCTGTTTTGATACAAGTAATACAAAAGCATTCGAGAAGTTTCTTACCGATATATAAACAGGCGCAGCTCGGGCCAGAGGACAGTTTCAATCAAGCGATCGAGGCGAACAGTCAAGCGATACTAAAGCGATAGTACGTGTGTGAAAGTTCATAGTGAAGTACTGTGAAGTAACGTGTGTGTTTAGTGTTTTACGTAGTCTCTACGTAGGTGTGTGTGACAATATCGTCGAATTAAAGGCAATAAATTAAGGCATTGTGTTTTTCCTTAAAAACAGCCCCCTATCCCGTAACAATATGCTGGTCTACTCCGCACTTTGCACGTCCACCCTGTGCTACTGCATGACCGTCTGGGGAAGCTCTCTGGAATAGTGGCAATGCTTGAACTCAAGCGAGCTCAGCGAGCGGTGCTGGCGGTGCTTCAGTCATGCTTAAATTACCATATCGTTACCCAACGGTTGACCTGTACGCGGAATCAGATGTACTAATGTTCAGCAACTATACATTGAGTAACCTCACAGTACACCGCACGATCATGTCTCTACCGGACTCCAGCAACTCCAGCAGACAACCACCTACAAACACAAAAATACAAATACAAAATTACTTTATTTTAAACAATCTTAATACCTGCGCTTGCGTTGCCAAGAGTAAACACAGCCTTTGCTAAAAGTTTCTCGGAGTTCAAACTCTTATTCATTTGTAACCTGATGGTCAAATGCTGTGTTATTCAGAATAAGAAATTCAGGGAATGCAAAGTAACAAAATATCTTAAATCCCTCACATATAATACCACGGAAAAGTTATTGCAAATAGACTCATAGGTAGACTTATTTCTCCCCCAAAACAGCCTTCTTAACACCTTGTTTACTTCTAATTCCAAAAAAACATAGACACACACCCTGCCCCACTCACACACAAACACACAGAGACCCAAACTCTCACGTACACACAACACTTAGAGGTACCTACACAGTCCCTCAATTTGTCACTCTCAATCACTCCATGCTTGCTGCAATTCAGGTAACTGCTG
This sequence comes from Macaria liturata, assembly GCA_964023185.1. NCBI lineage: Eukaryota > Metazoa > Arthropoda > Insecta > Lepidoptera > Geometridae > Macaria > Macaria liturata. Next base: position 3,398,615 of record OZ026828.1, on the reverse strand, counting down.
CTGGCCTATTTTAATTTTAAATTTGGTTTTTAATTATTTTAATAAGAACCTCTACCTTCTAAACCTCTGGGTCTTGCTTAGGTACTTACATTTTGTGTTCACCATTTGGATTTACATTACTTAAAAGGTTTTTTCCGTACCTCGATTAACCTCTGGGTCTTGGTCTGCTTGCACGGCCTGTTTAGCAGGACCTCAGATTACTTCTTTCGGGATTTATCTGTAAAAGGTAATATTTTGTACCAAACTTTAACTCAACAGATATTAAACAATAATAAAAAACATTAACGTAGTTCTCAACTCACGAAAGTTAATTTCCTTCAAAGTTTTTAAACTTATATTTTTTGTCACTGTATCTAGCTGGAAACTAAGAAATAAAATAAATAATTGTTGTATAAGTAGAAATAGGATGCATATTAATTGCTCTTTTAAATATATTTATCCCAACTACTAAAACAAATAGACAAAGTTTTCGACGCTCGATACTCCACAAATTAAGGCATTTAAGTATGTTTTTATCAGCAAACTAGTTTTTTTATTCATTCTCTTTTCATTATATTATCTCTTTGCAATAGTTCTAAAAGTATAAATTCTCTTAAAGCATTTATAAATTTCACAATGTAAGTAAGTTTTGTGCCGGAATGAAGGTAGTAATTATTTTTATGTTCGTCACTGTAGTGGCATCTCAAGGTCCTCTCAGTTCTCTTTCCAATAGAAGAGCTGGTAAGTGTTTTGACACTATTTATTTAATACATTTAATGCATATATTATATTTACTGTATTCTCTGTCTAACTCAGGTTTTTGAAATTATTAATCGCATTTATGTTGTTCAAGCTGTGTACACTTATCTTAGGAATTTGTTCTGGATCAAAACCAGTTTTGAATGTATACTTAGCTTATTTGGGAACACAATCTGTTTTGTGTACCATTATAAATAAATAAATAAATATACTATGACTTTATACATGAATCGATTTTGTGAGTTAGAAATACACAACGTATGTAATACCTAATCAAAAAAACTAAAATTTGCACATGGATGAGTGTAACTTTCAAAAAACTTTATACGATTCTTAAAAGTCATCATAGTGTAGAGTAAGCATTACGTTTATTCATTATAGTTGTAAAATCATTCGAGTTTTTATTATGCAGCTTGATGTTTTCGAAGCTTTATGTTAAACCAAACTGTCTCTCTGATCGATATCTTCGTATATTTTCATTGAATCACATATAATCAGTTAATTATACTAAATAATAAAAGATATTTTGAGAATAATCATTCTATATAGGTATTGATTACCACACATAACAATTAAAATAACAAAAAAAAACACCACCCGCAGAGTTATGATTTACTGGTTTTTCTTTCCTTACCACTAATCCTTACTATAAGGCCTTACTATCTCTTTGTATTTTACAGAAAAAGGCCAAAGATGTAGAACAACTTCTTTACTTGGATTACCACTTCCAACATTTTTGCAAAGAAGATGCTTGGACGGTCTTACGTGTGTGAATTTTGTATGTGAAGAGAATCCCACCACCAGTTCTACCGCTACATCAACTACTACGGAAACTACAACAGATACAGAAAACACCAGCACAACCACAGACGAAACAACCTCAAACACAGATGAAACAACCACAGATGAAACAACCACAACCAATGATGAAACAACCACAACTAATGATGAAACAACCACAACTAATGATGAAACAACGACAACCAATGATGAAACAACCACAACCAATGATGAAACAACCACAACTAATGATGAAACAACCACAACTAATGATGAAACAACGACAACCAATGATGAAACAACCACAACCAATGATGAAACAACCACAACCAATGATGAAACAACCACAACTAATGATGAAACAACGACAATCAATGATGAAACAACCACAACCAATGATGAAACAACCACAACCAATGATGAAACAACCACAACTAATGATGAAACAACGACAACCAATGATGAAACAACCACAACCAATGATGAAACAACCACAACTAATGATGAAACAACCACAACTAATGATGAAACAACGACAATCAATGATGAAACAACCACAACCAATGATGAAACAACCACAACTAATGATGAAACAACGACAACCAATGATGAAACAACCACAACCAATAATGAAACAACCACAACTAATGATGAAACAACGACAACCAATGATGAAACAACCACAACCAATGATGAAACAACCACAACTAATGATGAAACAACGACAACCAATGATGAAACAACCACAACCAATGATGAAACAACCACAACCAATGATGAAACAACCATAACTAATGATGAAACAACGACAACCAATGATGAAACAACCACAACCAATGATGAAACAACCACAACTAATGATGAAACAACGACAACCAATGATGAAACAACCACAACCAATGATGAAACAACCACAACTAATGATGAAACAACCACAACTAATGATGAAACAACGACAATCAATGATGAAACAACCACAACCAATGATGAAACAACCACAACCAATGATGAAACAACCACAACTAATGATGAAACAACCACAACCAATAATGAAACAACCACTACCAATGATGAAACAATCACAACTAATGATGAAACAACGACAACCAATGATGAAACAACCACAACCAATGATGAAACAACCACAACCAATGATGAAACAACCACAATCAATGATGAAACAACCACAATCAATGGTTAAACAACCACAACCAATGATGAAACAACCACAACCAATGATGAAACAACCACAGCCAATGATGAAACAACCACAACCAATGATGAAACAACCACAACCAATGATTAAACAACCACAACCAATGATGAAACAACCACAACCACTTACGAAACCACCACAACAACAGAAGAAACCACCACAACCACGGAAGTAACCACCAATCAAACTACACCAGAAGCGTGTGAAAATGGTGATGCAGTATAATACAAAGATTAGTTTGGTTTTACCCCCGATCCTACTACAGGAACCATCACACCACCAAAATGACAAAAGATACGAATATCAGTACAGATAGAGGGAATAATTTAGCCCTGGACCTCACGACTTAGGCTAGCCTTATGCGAGACTCAGCCTATACAGTATAGTTTTTTTTTTAAATTATAAGGCGCTAACTTCAATTGAAAATAAATATGTATATTCTTTGCGATTTATTTATAACTGGTAAAAAAAAATTGTAAGAAAACAAAGCACAATGGCGGCCATATTTGTTTAGAGATTAAAGAGGTTTTTAAAATTTTGAATTCTTCCATATACCACCACCACACCTCTCCTCTTAATCAAAGTGGCCTCCGTGGCTTTTATGATCTTTGTGCTCTTAACCCTTTAGCTTATGGGCCCAGGACACTTTTTTTAAACTATAAAATTGTAATAACGTCTTTCAAAGATAGTCCTGTCAGAACAATTCTGTTCTTGACTTTTTTCGATTAAATTTGTATATATGTAGAATTAACTACAAGGTACCTAAGCATAACCCTAATAAATATCTTTATTTACAATAATAAAACATTAAAACAAGGGAAGAAAAAACTAAACATACTACTTCTAACTACAACTACAACATAACAAGAGCACTTAGAAACTCTTTAGAAAAGCCTAAAGATAGTGTAAGTGCTCCAGCCCACTGCCAGAGGGCAGCGTGCCCAGCATACTGGTCGCATTACCACGCTAATAAATAATTAGGATATCAAAGCCCGTTTATTGTTGATACAGACTTATTTGTCACATCACTGGTTACCGACAATACCTTTATAGCCCTCTATTACCACTTTGTTATTTTTACGACAATACTAGTTGCACCAGCGATTTTACTTACGAGTACGCATTATTAAAATAACTTTTTATGAATAATTGTATTTATGTTTTGTTAGTGAGGATTGACATGGGTCTTTTATGAGACTACAGAAACACATCGTATAATATTTGTCGACAGATTTGTCATTTTTTTATTTACGAAGAGTTTTAGTGGTCATGTAGACAGAGAACGCTTGACGTATGGTGATGAGCACGGTGAAGACGATAACACGCTGAGATTTAAATTCCATATTTCACTATTATATACTAAGTCTTTGATTTCTTTTTAATAAGTAAAATTCAGTTAAAACTTTTTACTAATTAAAAAAACAATGTTATCTAACAGCCCTAATCATCGATCTAATTTTAAATGTACCTAAGTAAGTTATAAAAATGATAAAAAATAAAATTCATTCATATTTGTAATACACTGTAATCAAACCTAACCAAGGTGTATTCTATCCCAATTGAAATCTCGGTAAGTAGTCTAAATATGAAAAAAATAAACAGACAAACAAACAAAAAAACTTCTACACTATGACTTGTCAATGGCTCTATTACGACCACAAAGCGACCGATTCCTGACACTGGATGAATTGCGTCTGGCTTTTAGTCTGTTTGTCTGTTGACCACCGTGCGAAGTCACTATTGTGTATTGACTAGCAATCGATGAATGGTAGTGAATCGATTCATTCGATTTACTCGATCACATTGACCGATTCCGATTGACTGATCAATGAATTATGCTCATAGTGTGTACTTTAAGGTCAATGCTATATGGGACAGAAGTCACACGCTCTTTTGTGAGCTATGAAAAGGTAATAATATGATATATACACTTGTGCGGTGCTAGCTCTATTGTAAATAATTTAAAATATCCCCAGTGACCTGTGACAGCCTCAAAGACTTGGTTGAAATGGATAAATAGCCTTTTTTTTTACTAAAACAGGTTTGCACTTGACCATAGTTTGCCTGATGGTAAGCAATAACTATGGTCTAAGATGGATAGTGCTTACTCAATAAGAACCGGTTCACTCTCGCTTTAAAGATCGTTGGATTATAGTTCGTGGGGAACAGGGCGTCAGGCAGACAGTTCCACAACTCAGCGCTACGTGCAATAAACGAAAACGCATACGCAGATTATCTGGGCGCCCCAAAGATGTATATGTCTAAGAGAACTCTCCTAATCCCGGAATATTTATTTATTTAATCAATCCACACGAGTCACGACCCTCAATAATGAGAAGAAACAAGGAAGATATAAAACTTGCCTACATAAGTCATTAGGTATTCAAGAATGTTCTGTAAACCTCACGCCAATTTAAAATATTAACATAAGCATGCAAAAAATTGGCATTGCCTAAAACTGTGCAATTGACATAATAAATAATGTATACAAACTGCAATATGCACTGAGATTTAAGTTGCAATTTTTATGCTGCGACTATGTTATCCGGCTAATTATTTTGGACATAAACCCAATGAGGGTCAAAAAAAAGTTATTTTAAACCGATCCAATGCAAATCCAAAGGTACAGACAATCTTGATGGTTTCATTTTTGTAGAAACACATATGTACCTATTCTTACAAACTTGGGCAGACACTCAGGTCCTTGCCAAAGTTAAATTTATCTTTTCTTCTCAATAATATCTGAGCGCATTTCTGAAGCAACTTGTTGATTTTTGGGTCCAAAGACATCATCTCTTAGGAACACTCACATTACGCGGCAGAACCTATCTGTATTATATCCTATCTATATCTTTGAGTAGATTTGGGATTCTCACAAACTATACTCTCGTGTACATATAACATAATGTACATAAGTATACAATCATCCAGCTAGAATTATACAATATATTCGATATTATAACTGTTCACATTAATATGACAGTTACGAAGTTCGTATCAGCGCTGTGTCGCTTGGTTTGAGTTGCACAATAACTTCCATGGACCATGGCGACGCAATGTTTGCTAAACCTAACGATGTTTTGTTACTACATTACCGCACGGTATGGAGTGGGTATACACTAGTTCAAAGTATACCTACAATGTTATAAATATTAGTATATAGGTATATAGTGCAAATTGATCACGTACAAATTGGTTGTTTATTTTTTCTTGCCTTGTTTTTATGTATTATTAGTGTAAATAAATAAAGTTTCATTTGGTATGAACTAAGAAAAAGAAAAAAAAAACACATTACTCCTATTTTGTACAGTACTGGAGGGTTTTATTATGTCGATAATTACGCTATAAGTAGAAATAAAGTGGACGTATTAGCGGTTTTTTTTTTATTTTTCTATACAACAGTCATTCAATTCACCACTAGATAGCGCTAGAAACGACACCCGGACAAGCAACACAGTAGACGAAAACAAATCCTACTACAAGTACATTTAACTTAAAATCTTAAAGTAATTGGCCAGCCCCAACGGAAGACCAGCGCTGGTTGCTTCCACACAACCAACATTATGCTGAGTTGGGGCTGTTTTGGGGCAGATTTTATGTTTCTAATGAAACATAATTGTAACTGTTGTTATTTTTAGTGTGTGTTCTGAAAATCTGTCACAATTAATGTTTCCTTTCACTCAAATTCAAGATTCTTTGAACACATTTTTTTTTAGTAATTTGTTGTGTCCGTTATTGTGTTGTAATTAATGTGCCAAAAAAAAAATTCGTTAGCAAAAATACATCCATTTTCAAAGAATATTCAATATTTATCTAGAAAATTCGCACCATCGAAATATGCCTCTAAATCCTTGAAGGCTCAACCACAGTTCTTCGCCGCTCGCTCTTACAACACTGTTTGAGCAACTCGCCCACACCAGTGTGGTCACTGACACTGCTGAGAAAACACGCGCGAATTAAAAAAAAAGGAAAAAATCACACGTGATAGTTTTCAAAAGTTTTGCGAAAAACAAAGGTAATTTTTGAAAGTAAACGTAGGATCTTTTTGCTAACAAGAAATGAGGGAAAGGTGGACCTGGACATTCATTTATGTATTGATACAACGTGTTTGCTAAAGTGTGACAATAAAGTTGACGGATGACCCGTTTAAAAATGTGTGACACTTTTAACGGTGTTCTATTTTAAGGATATTTCAAGAAAAATGTTCTATTATTATGATACAAATTGTTTATGTTAGTTGTTTTTTATTTATCAACAGATTTTATTTAAAAAATTCTTATTAAACCATCGGGTTTAATGAGAATTTTTTGGATCATAATAAGGCAAGCAATATTTTTTTTGCTTCATTACACCTTTAGCAACTTTAATAACATGATACCTACCATTATGTTGTAAAAAAAACTCACAATAAAGTTTATTACTGTCATATCATTTGACACAATAAAATATGAATAGGAAATCAAATTAAAATTTTCCTTTTTAATGGAGTGGGTTCTTGTATTCCAAGTGTCAACATAACCCTTTTTCTCTCTCTTTCAGTACCAATAATTTGATACCACGTTGTATAGAACTGTGATAGTGATGGAGAGACTATTTTGTTTGTTGTTGGTGTTGTGCTTCGGAGTTAATAGTAGTAAACAATTACTACCTTTGCGTAAGTATTTTAGACTTAGCAAAAATATAGCTTTAATATTTTTGCAATTTATTCGCTCTAATCATTAAATTCTAAAAATCTAGACTTCCTGATTCATACATTTGAAACTGGTCTTTAATCCAGTGGTATTTGCATTTTGCATTTATTATTTAGTTTAGTTTTTCTTCCCTGTTTTTATGTATTATTATTGTGAATAAATAATTACCTACAAATGTCAAAATTGGCATATTGTAAATTTGTCTAGTCTAGTTTACTACCTACTCACTAATCTTTACCTACATATGTTCGCGTTTTAGGGTAACGAGAAGCCTACTCGTATGTAACTTGCCCCTGTACTATAACCATATCAAATATCGAGATGATCTGTAGCTACAATATAGGTATATACACAATTATCAATAGTCAAAAATAGTTTTGTTTTGATGTCTTGTATGATATGCTTTGTAGACACCTTTGCGTAAACCGTACTGCAATCTAGTAGGCAGTCATTATATCTATTTACATATATTATGTTATGTATTATAAATTATACTAGTGGGTGCCTGCGGCTTCGCTCGCATGAGGAAGTAAAACCTGCATCCACTATTTCACCCCTTTAAAAATGGTATTTCCAAAAATTCTTTCTTAGCGGATGCCTACGTCATAACATCTACCTTCATTTCATATTTCAGCCCAATCCGTCCAGTGGTTTGGGCTGTGCGTTGATAGATCACTATATCGGTTAGTCAGTCAGTCACCTTTGAGTATTATATATATGGATGTATAGGTATGTATTGTATTGTTGCCAAAAGGTCCCAAGCATTATAAAATTATTATCTTGCAATCTCAAATTATATTCATGCAATATTATTCACAACTAGTGGGTGCTCGCGGCTTCCCTCGGAATAAGATGTAACACTTGCATCCCATATTTAACCCCTTTAAAAGTGGGATTTCTAAAAATCCTTTCTTAGCCGTAAGATGCCTACGTCATAACATCTACCTGCATGCCAAATTTCAGCCCGATCAGTCCAGTGGTTTAGGCTGTGCGTTGATAGATCACTATGTCAGTCAGTCAGTCAGTCACCTTTGATTTTTATATATTTAGATGTTGCAGTAAATCATTTCGTGACGGCCAAACACCTAATTATGCGTACATGGCTTTGAAATAATACGTGAATTAATTTAACTGCAGTCATTATGTGTAGTAGAAAATGAACTATAATTGCTGGCATTGATCCTAAGTTATGTAAACCTATACTGGGTAACTGATTACTGACGAGAACAAGCAAATGAAACTCTGGAGAAAATTGGATTTCCGCAAAGTAACGCCTGATTCAATATCTGAGAACAAGCAAAGTTAATTTCACAGAGATGACCAAATTTAGATAGTATGTGTTGTGCTATCATGCAAAGGCATAGCCTAAAATCCAACGTCAAAACCCAGTTTCGATTACCCTGTCTGTCTGTTTTTATTTGATATTCTTGTAAAAAACCAAAACAGTCATCAGAATTATTTTTATAACGATTAGTTCATACATGACCTTTAATCTTACTAATATTAACAAGAAGCGCCCGTGGCTCAGCAACTGGAGGTAATCGCATGCGATTACCAATGTTAAGCCAATGGGCGACGCGGCCATCCTTGGAAGGGTGACCAAAAAGTGGCATTCCATTTTGGGTGCTTCCGTGAGTCAGTTGACACGTTAAATTTTAGGTCCCAGCGGTTTTTCTAGAACGGCAGTCGTTAAGCCATGTCAGAGGCCTTCAGGGCGGTTTGAAAACTCTTGACACCAGAGTTGGCCACTCACATTCGATAAGAAGAAGACTAATATCCATACACAACCTCCTTATCCTAACCATCTAAGATCTCGTCCTCTACTCCAATTCCTCATTCCTGAGGGTCGCGACTCCGCCGCCGAACTAACTGGAAAATTTAAGATACCTACTTACATATAACAATTAATTTTCTTCTAGCGGATTACATCCACCCATGCGCGGATCTAACCGACGAATGCTTCACAAAAGCGACCCTGGACGCTATCCCCGGGATCGTAAAGGGTATCCCTGAAGCCGGGATCCCTGCCCTGGACCCTTTGTACCTGGACAGGAACATTAGCATCGTCCTTCCAGGGAATCTGAAGATGACCTTCCATAATGCTAAACTGGTCGGACTTAGCTCGTGTATACCGGATAAAGTTTCGTAAGTAGAATAAAAATAAAAATTGTTAAAAAATAATTATTGTAGATTGTTTGAGCCAAGTTGTCGTTTTGGTGGTCTTAGGTTAAAAAAATTAAGTTATGTTATAGATACTTACCGTATGTACCTTCTTATCGTTCATATCGTTTTTATAATAAGTGTGCCATTTTGTTGTGTGTGCTAGAATCCCACATAAATTCGAAACAAAAATGCAAAGAAACTTTAAAAATGTGTTCATTATTATTATGCCATTTTCTTGATGCAACGGCATAATATTTTTTATATATAATTATTCATGTATATGGTCTCAAAAATACTTAATTACTACTGCCTGAGTTTACATTAAATTCGAATGTCTAAAAGAAGTGAGAAGAGAAAAAAAAAGAGTAAAAAAAAGAGTGAGTGTGTGAATGTATTATGGTAGGCATATGTACCTACATAGTAAAGTAATGTTTACTGCAATCTAAGTACCTACAAAACTTAGGTTACACGTTTCGAAACATTTTAGTGAATGGAGGGCGACGGGCACTTCGTAGTTCTTACCTTTTTAGAACAAACTCTTTGGATTTTAAACTAAACGATATTTTCTAAATTTCATTGATTTTAGTCAGTAATCAGACAACTTTTAGTCATCATTATCATCAGCCTGTCATAGCCTACTACTAGATATAGGCCTCTCTTTTTGTACACTATTCGTCCTGGATCAAATTTCCTTCATACAATCTGTAAAGTACATACATTACTATTTAATAAAATAGTATAACATAACCAGACACGTTAGTCGGATGACACGTTAAATTGTAGGTCCCGGCTGTTTGTCATATTACGGCAGTTGTTAAGCCATAACAGAGACTCTTAAGGCGGCTTTATTAACTCTTGACACTCTCATTCGATAAGAAGAAGAAAGAGAGCAATCCCAGTAGGTACCTAGTAAACCTACATGACTTAAAAATGTCAAAAAGGGGAGAAATAGGTATGAAGTATGATTGTAGACTTTTTTTAATAATGAGAAAAATTTATATATTAGGTACACAGGATAATAATATTTTTGTCAAGGTTAGCGAGCAGATTATTTACATATTTAACTTATTTAGTCATACCTAGACTTTTTGCTTGGTTTTACTTGAGAATACATAATTACGAGTAAATAAGGAAAATGCCATTATCTACGTAAACAATTATTCAAAATAAAAATGACTGACGGAAATCATTAAATCTGAACTTAATGTTCAACAAACAATGAGTTTTGTTTACATACCATTTTATTTTTTGCTTAGTGTTGTTTTTATTTGATACGTCCAAAGACCATGCCGTTAACGAGACAGGGTCAAATTGAATTGTATATCTTGTAGGGTGTTTCACGACCCAACAAACAAGAATTTCGATAAGTTATTACTCGCAAACACAATGGCAAGCATAAAAACCTGTGGAACTCTCTGTCATTAGTTAAACGATGTTCAACTAATGACAGGGATAATGTTCAATTACTCGTCTTTAATGAATTATCAAGTACAAATGTATTACTTTTCTCTTCCTATCTAATAACCTAGTACTCCTTGACCATAGATCCCGGCGAGACATCCGTACGTTTACATTTGACATGCACTGCAACTTCACAGTACGCGGGGTGTACTCCCTGCTGGGGAGACTGTTACTCTTTAACTTGGATACTGAAGGCAGTGCTAAGATTAAGATTGGTAAGTATTTTGTCCAATGGCCAATGTCCCAGCCCCCTTAGACAAGAGCCGTATTTTAGTGAGCGTACTAACGCTCGCTTATGGAATAGAAAGACAAACGTATGGGAGTGACGTAATATTACCGCCCGCGGAGCGCGTCGCGATGTCAATCCCATACATTGTTCTTTATATTCCATAAGTGAGCGACAGTACGCTCACTAAAATACGCCTCTTGTCTAGGGGGGCAGGAATTTAACTGGCGCTTACACAAAGCGACGAAAATACTCACTAAAATGTCTTGTTAGCAAATTGTTTTATTTGAGGGTTGACGTGTGTTTTATCGTTATTTTCTAGTGAACCAAAGAATCCGACTGGACGTCGCAGAGCGCGTGGTGGTGAAGGAGTCAGGCGAGGGTCACTACAAGATAAACTCGTACAAGTACAAGGCAGACTACGGCACTGACCTCAAGCTGAACCTCACTAACCTCATCCGGGGGAATCCTGCCATTAGTAAGTGAAAAACTAGTTTTTTGAGGGTAGTTCCATAAAATATAAGAGTTAAACGACCCGCTACACGCCGCTTACAAATATATCTTCTGCATTTGATGCTGATTTCTGTGGCTGCCTTAGAAAGACTTTTCTCGCGTAGCTCAAGTATTTGAGGTATTCTAATGTCATTACCAAAGTTAAAGGATTAGTGATATAGTTCTGTCCTTGGTTGGTTTTGAACATTTAGGCTTTTGCAGAAAAGCTTAGTCTAATGTGTAAAGAGTCTAGAAAAAGACTATTCAATAGGTTAAAAATCTCAGTATTTGTTTCTTCCTGATACTTACAATGGGCGAATTATCTGGAAGGAGGCTCGGACCTCAAGCTGAACCTCATCCGGGGGAACCCTACCATCAGTAAGTTTCCTCTTCCTCATTAATGAGGGTCTGGACTCAGCTATAGGTTCAATTTATTAAACAGTTCTATCACATATAGTTGTTAATTGTTGTTTTGCGCTTATTTTTACTTTGTCAAGTAATTCACACTAATAATTACATGCCTACTAGTGACATTTAGCAGCCTATTAATGTCAATCTAATACCAAAATTCACCGAAATCGGTTCAGCAGTTCAAGCATGTAGAAGAAACGGCCACTCAGATTAACTTTCGAAATTATAGCACTAAAGTGATAAACTGACTTGACAAAGCAAAACAAGGATTTCGATTGAAACTGCTTAAACAAAAAAGTAAAAATAATAATATTAGGATTCTAAGACTAACTCTCTCTCTCTCCCTCGAGTCGTATTTCTTTATGACTGAGGGTCGTGACTCCCCCGCAGAATTAATTCGTTAGGGGAGCTCTCTTGGGCAGATACATCGTGGTGGGCGCCCAGATCCTTCCACGGAAGACATATGTCCTCGGATATTGTGGTCCTCAAACATGTCGGTTTCCTCACGATGTTTTCCTTCACCGCTAAGCGAGTGCAAATCCACACTTAAAATAGTATCATAACAGTATCATATCTTAAAATAGTATCATATCTTAAAATAGTTCATTTATTAGAAATACAAGTCATGTGTGTAGGGCCGGATTCGAACCAGGGTGCTTCTGGATGAAAAGTTGACACTGGAACCGCTGAGCCACACTCGCTTTTTAAAGACTAACAACAGTACTAATACATAACATCATACGGATTACAATCAAAGTCGGCACTGAGCTGGTGTTAATTGTCTTGCATACGAATGAATGTGATTAAATAAAACACTACAATAACTAGGTCAGGGCTGCTGGTCACTGACCTGCCGTTGGCAGTGTACAAAAGTTAGCTATTAATTAATTAGCTAATAAAATTAAGAAGTATTAAGTATTGTAATTATGAAGTATCTCTGTATCTTTTGTTTTTTTCTTTACTCTTTCTTCTTAATAGAAAAAAATCGAAAAATAAATCTTTGGAAAAGTCTCTTCTATACTAGTCTGGAATACCTACCCGTAACAATATAAATAATAAATAAATAAATTCATTATTCAAATAGACTTCAGCGCGTTATGTTTGACATATCTATACATATGTACATATAATAAAGCAGATAAATATGCTAAAGCAACTACTAATACAATAATCCTTTATCTCTTTGACCCGCAGGTGCCCAAGTCCTGCGAGTCCTAAACGCAGACGCCCAGACCTTCGCCAAAGAGTTCGGAGACCCAATCCTGGACTATGCTATAGGATACGCCATGAATGTCACGCAGAGGTTCTTTGATGCTTATACCTATAATCAGTTAGTACACGTACCTCTTACTGATGAGTTCTTTGAGAAAGAAAATGGGAGCCAGAAGTAACATTTTTTTTTTTCTAAAAATTATATATGTATGTAAGAAAGTGTCGCGTTTTACAAAGTTAATGTTTTTCAGGTACTTAATGTTATTAATTTAAGTAAAGCTTTAAAATAAAATTAATGAACACGCGGTTAATTAAGAGAATTGTGATATAAAGTTATTTGATATGTATTATTTTCAAAAGAAGGTTAAAGGTAGGGGGAAATTTTAAGTGATATTTTAGATCATTGTAGAATTCAGTACCAAATAAGTGCAGGTAACAATAAGAGCGATTTTGTTAAAAAATTATGTAAATGTACAGAATAAAATAAAGTTTTCCTTTTCGTAGAAGTGTTTAATTTTTAACTGTTTTATTTTTTCTTAGCCAATTTGAGACAGTTGCTTGAAAGTAATAAGCCAAATATTTATACCTCGTGCCTCCAAGCTTGGGTCAAGTTTATTAAGAAATTCCTTATACTTATATAATGAATCAATTTGTATAGATTTCAAGTATTGTTTATTGCTTCTCTTCTTTGCTAGGTTCAGACAAATAATAATTTGTTTGATTTTTAATGCATTCTTCCAAAATTTGTCTGAAGCCGGCGAGGGAAAGTCGCATCGTAACAGAACAATTCTAGAAATATATCTGCAATGCATATTACATATCTACTCGTATAAAATTGTTGACATAATTTCATAAGGTGACCACGTGAAAAGTTGAAGTGTTGAGTCTGAATTAGAACCAAAAAAAAAATATTTCAGGGCATCACACAGCGCCATCTAGCCCCATACCATACTAAGCTTACGCTAGTATCATGGTTACTATTTAACGGATAAAGTACTATACTTTCCTTTCGCAAACACATACTTACCATACATAGTAACGACCTGTCTCAATATCTTAGTTAAATAACATTACGTTCAGTAAGTAAGAAACAATGCTATGCCTATTTTGCCTGCATGTTCTGATGCAACCTCGATCAGATACCAAGCAGACACTGCATCGTGATATGGAACTCCCGCCTACTATATGGCCACAGTCTCATAGTAGAATTAGTTCATCCTACTTCCTACTGAGTGATACTGGTAAGTGTGTGTATGTTTGTTATTTATCATTCTCAAACAAATGAAACTGATTATAGTGGATAAAGTATTGTTTGAAGGCACACAGCATCAAAAGAACGCCGTTAGATTCATGTACAAATACTTACATACTCGTACATGTATTGATATATATTATATATAGTTACTCCTTTTTTGAAGTCAATTAAAAATATATAGCTGCCAAAAACGGAATAAAAGGTTATGATAAGATTTAAAATAATTCATTAGACACTAACATCATCATCAGCCCGTTATCGCCCACTGCTGACCATTTGTCCATTGTCACCACATGTCATTACTGTAACCTATCTCACTGCCAATATCCTGTGTGAACACTTTCACTGTATATTATGAAAGCCTACTCCACGCCCGCGCACGACAAATTGGGATCTTGCCTGCGTACGCGCAGGAGAGATTTACTGCTCCGGATAGCTGAGCATGATTTGCTATCTAAACTTCAGTTGGCGTAATAAGAAGTTGTTCAATTTTAGATAAAGTCAGTTTCACGAGAATATGTGGTCTGAAATTAGAATTATTGTTTACAGTTACATTATAAAAGACTTTGATAAATTGTGCAAACTTCTGCTGGAATATTTAAATGATACTGTAGTACACAATCATTTTCTTTTATATTCTCACATTAAAAGTATTTTTAATCAAAGAAAGCAACACATCACTAGTCTTCTAATAATTCACACATAAAGTATGATTACGGCACCTAACTGCATGTTAATATCTACTTACAGTAGGTTACAAATACATACTTTGTTCCATTATATAAAATCATACAGCCTGCTTAGTAATATGGTAATTTTAATTACTTAAGAAAATGAAAATAAAAACAAACAGAGCAGAAATTACTCGCTTTTGTAAACATTGCAAGTTGTACTAAAGTTACAAACTCCTTTGTACCAACCTCTGTTTGTATTATGTATTCTGTGCCTCTGTGGAATACACAGTTAATTTCCCGTAAAAAGAAAATAAACTTGCGAAAACTATTTCGATATTCAAAAACTTTTACAACTTATCAACTGCCAGTATGCGGTACAAAGTTTTCCAAATTTGAATTTACGTGGCATTCTTTTGGGGTCGTTGTTCGGTTTATTTGTTTGTTTAGTCGTTATATGTTACGTAGATGTTCCGTATAATAAAATGACAATCAAAGTTTGCAGACGATATCTCGGCCGTTGTAGGTTTGATATTGGTGGTGCCAGGATTTGAACTTTTATCCGCACAAAAAATAAATATTAAACATTCTCATTTTTCATTTCACTTTTAAACCACAAGAATAAAAAAAAATTTGAAAATATAGGTATAAGTGATAAATGAATTTAAATACTTAACGTTATTTCATTTGTTTGTTTATAGTCGGATTTTCATATGGTGATAAGGCGCGATATGTAGCAAACGGTGAATTCTTTCTTAACTTTATTGTTATCATAATAAATTTCGAAGTTCAGGTTAGCCTGGCATTATTTACAAAGAACTATGGTTATTTTTCATCAAAAACTGGCAATTCAGAATTGCAGTCGCGTGACTCCCGCTCGTGGAAATTGTGAATAGTTGACAGAAACAAATTGGTTTCCGAACCGAACATCCGTAAGAAACGGCCGAATAAATGGAATTCAAAAATGGAATTGGCTTTTTGATGATAGGAATAGTTTACGATATGGGTTCATTGTACCCACCCGGTTTTGATTGAAAAATTTATATCGATACGTAACGGTTTTTTTATTCACGTGTAATTTCGCGTATGTTGTTTACGTGTTTCTAGTGTAATGACACCCATCTTCAGAACGTATGTTCTGGGACCGCGGCTGCGCGCAATTAATAAAAAATCCTTATTTGTATAATTAAAAATAAAAATAAACTTCATGTCATTGTAGTAACTATATCTTATGTAATACGAGTATGTGCATATATTTTGTATAGACTATTATTGACAAATACAAATTATAAAGGAGAAAATGTGTTTGATGGCTTGATTTTCGACTGGCAACTCCACACCTTACGACATTGCGATTTTTTTAATGTATGTTCGTTGCGAAATAATAAATCGTACAGGGCTGTTAGACCATTGAATCGATTGCAGCTTCCATTAGCTGCAATCGATTAATATAAAATTAATCTCTTTTATTACCACTCTACAATGCATTTCGATGCAAATACTTACTAATCTACCTACTAATCTGATCCATATTTTGTGGCATTAGTTTTAATTTTTTTTTTCCGTTTTGTATTATGTTTTTTTATGTGAGTGTCCAATAAAGTATCAATCTATCTATCTATATATTTTGGCTTAGAATGTTTTTTTGTTACGAAGGAACAAAATGTGACACTGCGACTCTAATGAGCATGTTTTGTACATCGAAAAAATGTTTTCAGACATTACCACTAACAGAAAAAGTTTTTAACAAAGAGTGATAATCCTTCCGTACACAGAAAAAGTCCTGAACAAAGAGATATACCTAATTCTATCAAACAAAAACTTAAATATTAAAATAGTCGAGTAATTATTTACATAAATATTATAGTGATTATATTGTTGACTGGCCTGTTAAATTAGTTGGTAGTGGCTCTGCCTTCTAATCTAGGGGTTGCGGGTTCGATTCCCGCCTGACACAAGTATTTATGCATTTAAAAAAAAAAAAGTATAATTTCTTGTGTTGAGTCTGGTTGTTTGTATGTATAATAAGTATGTATTTACAAAAGAAAAGTATATAAGTATTATATCCGTTATCTAGTACCCACGACACGAGCGTTTGCTTAGTGTGGGGCTAGATGACGCTGTGTGCAATGTCCCGAAATATTTATTTATTTATTGTCTTAACGAGATTTAAACAGGTCTAACTTCAATGAGCTAAAATTCATTTGCAACAGTAGAATACAATATTTCGCTGAAACTTTTCCCAAATATTGCTATTTTTTCACTAATATATGAATCCGCTATTAAATATTTATTTTTTGTATTAAGCTGTTTAAGTGCTTACACAAACTACTAATATTATTTTCAAATCAAGAGTTGATATCTTCTAGGCAAGCGTGCAAGACCGTAGCTTTCAACGATATGCCTACTATGTTGAATATCAGGGGACTTGTGAGCCAATCCAAATTTTACTCGATTAATTTGTAGAATCGCTAAATTTCCACCAATATCTACCAAGTCCATTAATAAATAATAAATAAATAAATATTCAGGGACATTGCACACAGCGCCATCTAGCCCCACACTAAGCAAACGCTTGTGTCGTGGGTACTAGATAACGGATATAATACTTATATACTAATTAAACCTAACATACCGTTGCAGACTCCGCTATTGATCTGCCCGGCCGCCGGAATGACGCCAATCTTAATTAATTATTATCGAGAGTTTCCACTGCTAATGGGAAATCCATACTTCGCGCCATCACATGCATTTTGTAGAGGATATAATGGCCAGGCTTTTGGCTGTGGATACTTTATGGACCATTTCACATTGGATAAATTTATAAACTACCAGAGTATTCCTCAGAAATAACCATTTAATTTGTTACCTCCATTTTTGGTTTGCGCTGAAGTACATAATAATAAAGTAATAGCTAGCTAAGCTAGCGGAGGCAATCGCATG
The DNA here is from genome assembly GCA_964023185.1 of Macaria liturata. Classification (NCBI taxonomy): domain Eukaryota; kingdom Metazoa; phylum Arthropoda; class Insecta; order Lepidoptera; family Geometridae; genus Macaria; species Macaria liturata. The sequence goes on along the minus strand of OZ026828.1, from coordinate 3,380,356 downwards.
CGATTACTAATGTTAAGCAAAGGTCGACGCGGTCATTCTTTGGATGGGTGACCGAAAAGTGGCATTCCATTTTGGGCGCCTCCATGGGTCGGATGACACGTTAAATTGTAGGTCCCGGCTGTTTGTCTAGTACGGCTGTCGTTAAGCGATGTCAGAGGCCCTTAGGGCGGCTTGTTGAACTTTCGACACCAGAGTTGGCCACTCTCATTCGATAAGAAGAAGATAAAGTAATATTTTGTAAAAACACTAAAACTAACGTAATTATTAAAACTGAAAACTATTATTATTAGTCCTCGTCAAGAAAACATAAAAACTATAGAGCTCATTTGCTTTGACATTGTACCTACCTTATATCGTGTCGCAAATCAATCAAATATCATTCCAATGCCCCTTGGGCCACAGTGTCGCTTGTGTTGTGTTGTGGAGTAACTTTAGATGCCCTGCAAGTACCTGTGAAAAAACTATTAAATTAACCTTACACATACGCTGATAAAACTGTAAGGCGTTACCAGTAATAATACGCTCCGCCTATTCAAACTGCAAACTAAGTAAAAACTATTTCACGGCTACCCTCATTTTGAAGTGCGATCATTAGTGACGTCACAAAAACTACCCTCGGTTCCTATTCATCTTCGAGATACTTTCGCACCCTATCACATACCTATTGCTTGTCGGATGTGTCTGTCGAGAAACACAATTAGGGGTGTGAGATTTTAGGATATATTTGGGGGGCGGTATGTTTATTTTTTTATAGAGATACACTGATAATTTAGTTTTACATATGAACTTGAATCAACAAGAAATTAATTGATCAGATTTAAATTAAAGATTTTACAAACATTCGTCCAGAATCATCATCATCTTCAGCTTATTAAATTCCACTATAATTCTAAATCATGTCCATCCAAAGGTTGCCTGGAAGAAATCGCCTAAGACGATAAGGCCAACCAATGTGCATTAAATTAGTTTTTAAAGTTCTTTCATCATGTAATTCTTATGGTGTGCATTAAATAAATATCTTATCTTATCTTATAGCGTAAAACTTCTCCTCTTTACACCAATCCTGCAAACTGTCATAAATCATCTAGCACAGGATTTTAGTAACATTTAATCGTGAACTATGAATATACTGTACAGTACTAATTACGAGTTTTATAATATCACAATAGAAACTAAATCAGAATCCCTATCCGTACCTGTAAAGTACTCTAGTATGTAACAACAAAAATGGTACCTACCTAACCTAAAATGGTTTCTTACATAATTTTGGTACGTTTCAAGTTTTCCCCAGACAAATTGCTGAAACCCGGAGAATGCTTTTCTTATTAGTCTACTGACCCAAATTGTGTCCTCTTTGACTTTGATTCGACTTACGAGTCCATTTGTAGTTAGGTATAAGTACATTCATGTTTTTGTACTAGAAAAAGTAAAATAAAGTAATTTAAAATATTGAAATCACACTCTTACGATGGTAGGCAGTTAACTATTATTTACAGTGATTTTTCAATAATTTTAAGTCAGTCATCTAGTTACTAGTTTTTGTGCAAGTGAAAAAAAAAGTGGGTCAATGCGCCGGGATAAAACTTGCACTCAAATGAGGCTGCCATAATATGTCGTTAGATGGAAACGGCAATAACGAGTAGTACACAATTTCTGAAAAGAACATAAAATATATGCTTCGGCAGAGTCTGTTTTCTTGACGCCAGAGTTTAAAGCTTTTTTTGCCTACTTTAGTTGCGCACCGAAAGGTAAACTTGTGGCGAATGTTCCTGTATTTTTATGTTTTTACCATCTGTGCAAAGCAACCCATGAGTGCAATAAATGATTTTGAATTTGAATTTGAAATAAAGACTATTTAAACCATCATTTCTAATTTCCATAGAATCGTATCGCTTCTCTTTCAGTTGTAAATCTGTCCCCAAAGAGCAGATCAAGAAGAACACCGTTCATAAATAATTTCAGTCATAACAAAATCGTCACGTAAATGAAAAACACGTTTTCGACTGCTATTTTAGGTTCTTTGTCGGTTATATGGGGAGCGACTTTTTTATAGAAATATACAGATGAAAACAGTAACTCAATATTATATTCCTTAAACTTATTCCGTCTTATTACAAAACGCGGTTTAAATATTAGTCCAGGACTTCAAAAAAGTCAGTTTTAGCTGTTTATTATCGCAGTATAATGACAAATTTCGAACAACAAGAACGGACTGCATATTTTCTAAGTTCTGCACGAATAGTTTAACCACGTTTTATAATAAGACCAAGCGTAGGAAATTATGTTTTGTGAACAAAACTAAGCCTTTTTATTTTCCATACATTTCAATTTAAAGATTACAAAATTAACATCCCAATTATTTGCTCTACATGTATTTAGGTACGTTCATAACGCAATTGATAAGACATTATTTCTTGGCTAGGTTTACTTAACTCTTGCTTCATTTAAAATACATACAACCCCGCATATATTAGAAGTACTAATTCAAACTTAATTTGTAGCATATTTCCTTTGTAATAAAATTTTCTTTATCATCAAATAGTCGACAAACTTCTACATCTAAAAATTAAAATAAAAAAAGTAAAAAAATAAAAATTCAGGACATATCACACAAAATAATAAAAAACAATATAAAAAAAAATATATCAATATAAAAAAAAATATATCAATTAATAGAAATAATAAATAATAAATTATATCCAGTAAATAATTTATCCCCGAACCTCTTTTACTGCACATATTTATACTGCGAAAGTGTGAAATACGATACATTTTTGCCCGGTCGGTAACGTTTTAATTTCGTTAAAGGTAAAAAACGTAAAAAAATACCGGAACGAGGAGACACTCATCTTTCGCGAGGACGATATGTTATCGCTGGAGGAGCAGACTTTGTCAAACTTTGTGACAGAAATGAATTAAGTTAATTTTCACACAAAAGAATTTATTAGCTGACGTCACATACAGTCGTTCTTCTTCCATATTCAGTATTTCCTCGTGACTGAGGTCTGCACAAGTTCGACGCAACTGGCACATGCAAAGAGAAGCTTATGCCCAGCAGTGGCATAGGAAGGCTGTGGATGATGAAAATTCGTTAGGAGAGTTTTCTTGAATGCAATCTTAGATACTACCGTATGTACCAATGTTACTTAGTAATGATATTGTAAATACCAACTCCTCCGCGCCGCGCTTGGCTGTGGCCGAAGGGTTAGAGGCGATATCTTCATTACTAAGAATCGAAAGTCTTCGCAGTATTAATACATAGGTAAAGTTCAACAAGCAATGATTCAAATAAGCCTGTATTTAGACATTTTAAACAAGAAATTTATCATCATAACAACAGTATCAGATAAATATGAATCCTTCTGTTATAGGTCAATTTTTTACCTTCACTTCACTCTCAAACTTTTATGGATATGATAGGTAAAAAAAACCCATAAAGACGATAAAACTTTGAGAACCCTAAAAACAAACATTCTAATCCGTACTGACAACGTCTCTACCTTGTAAAGACATCCGTCATTCTACGCTTTGCAACGATTTAGCCTCCCCCGTGTTTTACACCCTTAGTTAACTACCCTCAAACTTAACTAGACCTCTCTATCTGCCCTCAAGAATTCGTTAAAAAGCTCTATAAGAGGTCTATGTAAAATGGTTCTGGTAAAGCGTATTTTAGGAGGCATAATGTGTCATTTCCGATACAGATTTTTCTAAATAAAGTTTAGTTGTGATTTTTAAATAGAATTGAGGTTTATGTGCTGTTTTCAATTATTAAATTACTTAGATGTACGAATTTCTGACTTAACTAAAAACCGTATCAGTACATAAATGACGGAGTTGTGCGATAACTGAAAAAAAAAACAATTAACTGAGAAGAAAGAGATTTTTATGTTTTTAAGTCTGTAAAAAGTCACGTTTCAGCAATCAAAATGTAGCGACCTGCCACTAGGTAGAGCAAGGAAATAATTAAAGTAGCATTAAAGTAGCAGTACATAAGTAGAAACTTTCACATATTTGACTTCTAACGAGACATTAAAAAAACCTACTGAATCCTATTAGCGCACACAAATCTATTTCTGCCACTCATTATACTAAATCAATTGTCATTTTCCACGTCAGCACTCTGGCCATCCATCTAGCTATGATATACAGGGTTATTGTTATTGTAAAAATAAAATATGTGTGAATATCTTTGTATGAGAAGAGAATAGCCATTTTTAGACATTTTATGGTGAGAATTACCAGAGACAAAAATAAATCTGCCTATAAACCTATACCTAGACTAGAGTTGTCCATAATGTATAGAAAACTATTCAGGTACTTACCCATATATCTACTTCTAACTTCGCATAGGTACTTGGCATTGTCAAATAAGCCCAGCAAAAAATAGGCCCTAGTCAAGTTCGACGCAGTTGGTACTTGCAAAAAGGGCATTTACCGACCAGTGTGATAACACGAACTGTGGATAGTATTGATAAATAATAATATTGATTGAATTGTCAGAAGCCATGACGAAGAGGCTTCCTTTCTTAACTAAGACGTTTTTGCGCTTGGCCATAGTTTGCCTGATGGTTAGCAAAGGCTATGGCCTAAGATGGAGCGTGCTTACCCGATAAGAACCGATTCACTCTCGCTTTGAAGATCGCTAGATTATAATCTAGTTTTTTTATACTCGCTCAGTTACTACATAACCCAGTATGTTATAGTTCGACTGACAAGCTACAAGACTCTGGTATGGTGTTTTTGTGATCATACATCACTACAGAACGCCCGCCTGAGGTAGGAATGTTCTGGCGTATCCGGTGTTTTTGCGCTGCGGTTGTATGGGAGAAATGGGATTTTAATGCTTTGTGTGGTCATATGTCAAAAAGTGATCGTAGATTCAAGCAGAAAATACCAGTAGGTAGGTAAGTATATATTTGATTGGACGCATTACATATGCTTATATAGGTCTAGGTTAGATAGGTCGAATAATGCTTTATTGTTATTCAGACGTATTATTTATTTGCCTGTCTAATCATGTGACTAGGTAGGTAGGTATCTATACCTTTCATTGAACTTCACACGTCTTATAGTTTACACTAAGAATTTCGTAAATGTTCGTAAATAGGTAGGTATATGTACCTATCTTAAATAGCTTAAATACAAAATTAAATGTAGGAACCTCATGGCACTTTGAGAACTCGACATCAGATTTGGTTTCTCTGATACGTACTTTTTACGTAACAAATCTAGCCTACAAAAGATCTTCCATAAGCCAAAGCCCCATGGACGTAAGGCACTCAACATTTTGTCTAGCAACATTAGTCTCACTCAACATTCTATGTCTAAGTAGTTTATGTATACTGTAGATGTAAAAGTGGGAGGCATTCATTCGTTCAGCCCTTTCATTCAGCTCAGTGAACCTGGTAAATGAAACGCTACTTATTGTGATAAAGGTCACCTAGTTTTACTATACCTACCTACCTACCTAGAGTCTAGGAATAGGTGTTTAAAAATATGTACCTACAAGTTAATTCGAAAGTAGGTAAATGTAACATTTTTTTTTATTGAAACGGGTATGCACTTGGCCATAGTTTTCCTGATGGTAAGCAAAGATGGAGCATGCTTACCCGATAAGAACCGATTCACTCTCGCTTTGAAGTTCGCTGGATTATAGTGCGTGGGGAACAGAGAGTCAGGCAGGGAGTAACAACTTACGGTAAGTACATACAATATAGTTTCTATGGTTTTAAATATATTTTTCTTAATTAACATAGAACATAGGTTTAAAATATTCACCGTACAACCTGAATTAGACTTCAAACAACTATCTTCATACTAACTTAGCCATTGGCATAATCACACACATATGTACATATTATACTAATCTAAATATATAAAACTCAAAGATGACTGACTGACTGATATAGTGATCTATCAACGCACAGCCCAAACCACTGGACGGATTGGTCTGAAATTTGGAATGAAGGTATATGTTATGACGTAGGCATCCGCTAAGAAAGGATTTTTAGAAATGCCACTTTTAAAGGGGTGAAATTGGGGATGCAAGTTTTACTTCTTAATGCGAGCGAAGCCGCGAGCACCCACTATTAAAAACTAAGGTACTTATATCAAAACCAAGATTGAGCCAATTTTCTTTGCCTCGATAACATACTAACCAATAAACTCAACTAAAACTACTCTCCACAAGAAGCGTACAATATAGCAACAAAACAATTACAAGCGGAAATGCACTCGCTAGATTCTTAGAAGCGGCGCCTGCGCACGTCGCATTGCAATGCGTGCGCGCATCGGATAGCGAATCTAAGGATATGACTGGAATCACTAATACCGCTTGAAATTAAACAACCAAATAGTTACCTACATTGTATCAGTGGCATTTGCATATATGTAGGCGCTTCTGTGGATCGGGCTACCCGTTAAATAGTAGGTCCCAACATCAGGCACTCTAGGGACTGTAACTCATGTGAAAGTATAAAACTGTGGCGACACTGAATCAGATTAAGTATATCACCGGCGTACGATTATCTGTACCTACTCAAAAAGTAAATATATATTTAAAAAAAAGCTAAATAAAACTTAGGTTGATTAAGATGTATAGAAACTGGAGGTAGGTAAAGTATACTTTGGCTTAATAAAGTTATTTATCAGTATTATCTACTAGCAGAGCTAGCTTAAAAATATTTTTAAGCGAGTGTGGCTTAGCGGTTCCAGTGTCCGCTTTTCATCCAGACGCACTCTGGTCCGAACCCGGCCCTACACCAAAGACTTGTAATTTCAAGTTGTGTGGATTTGCACTCGCTTATTGGTGAAGGAAAACATCGTGAGGCAACCGACATGTTTGAGGACCACAATATCCGAGGATGTGTCTTCCGTGGACCTGGACGCCCACCACGATGGAGTCACGACCCTCAGTTATGAGGAAATAGGACTTAAGAGAGAGAAGATTAAAACATCACCATAGTATACATAGGTATACACCGTTTGTACCGCATCACTTGGCACCTACGCGCCACTAATTAAAATGTTTAGCGTCGAGCCATGTCGGGACCTCCCGTGTCACACTGGAAGAATGCTTTGTAATATGATGCTAACTTGTCATGTTTGGGTTTTTTTACAAATCTGTTGTATTTCTGTTAACTCGGGATAGCCTTACGTTTGACTACAGCCTACGTGATGATCGTTTCATTTACTATTAAAACTTCAATGACGAGTTTTTTTTTTGTAAATTGAACTTGATATCTGATTTAAAAATTAAATAATGAATAAAACGACGGTGGCGCCGCGTAAACGCAAGATCTCAGCACCGCTGTAGTGATGTTATAAGACGATGTGTTCATACCTTTAAGTAAGACTCAAGAATTAGTGGTTTTAAACTAGCGGCGCCTTGTGATATTATTTATTTTACCTCAAATTTATATGTATCGAAATAAAGAGGTCGCCTCTACAAATGTATACAGGAACCTATAGGAATATGTAGAGAAATAATAACAAGAAAATCAGCAGTTAAAACATACTTCATTTGAATTGCATTAAAATAATAATACATTTATCTTAAATATTTACAATTAACGCAAACCAAAGTTTCACTTTGAATAACAACTAAAAGCTGGTGTTTGTACAGAAATATCGTCAATTAATAATAATAATAAAATTAACATAAAATTGCACTAAAGGTGGGTTTTAAATAACTAAACATGATGGCAGTGTTTTCCGGTCAACGTGGTCAGTACCTGTAAATAAGAACAGTACATTATTACTCTTACTTTTAAGATTTTTACTTCTTCGTCCCCGTTGGTTCGAGATAAAAAGTGGCTTATGTCAGTCTTACGATTCAAAACTATTACTGTACCAAATATTACGCTAATCTGTCGCTTCGTTTCGACGTGAAAGCATAACAAATTTACGTTTCTACATACTTGTTCTTTCTTCTATTCTGTCATATGTAAGGTACTTTTTTATGTGATACTAGTGGGTGCTTGCGGGTTAACTTGCATTAAGAACTAAAACTTACATCCCCTATTTCATCTCTTTAAAAGTAGCGTTTCCAAAAATCCTTTCTTAGTGGATACCTACGTCATAACATCTACCTGCATACCAAATTTGTGCCCGTCCAGTGGTTTGGGCTGTGCGTTGATAGATCACCAGTCAACCAGTCAGTCCTTTGAGTTTTACATATTTAGATTGACCGAACTTTATACTTTTTTAACCGAGTAACCAGTTTCTGGTTACGGAGCCATTTTGGCCGTGGAATTTTACTCTGGACCCCTCCAGAGTAAAATTCCACGGCCAAAATGGCTCCGTATATCATTCACATTCAAACTTCACTCACTCACTCTGACACTTAATGACAATATTTCTCTACAATATTTGTAGCATGCCGGAAGTCAGCGGGGCGTCATCGGTTCATGGTGGAAGTACCAAAGACTCGCACGAAGCACTTTGCTTCTACCTTCATAGTAAAGTAAGGACAGCGAGATTATGCAACTCTCTACCTGGAGCTCTGTTTCCAGAAAATTATAACCCTTC